>OY744522.1:206211013-206311013 GCA_963556195.1 Sepiola atlantica
GACACTGAAAATCAGATGAATAACAGGACTAAGATGGAGAGGAGAGTCCAAAAATGTTTCGGGATGAAGAATTGCACTCACACACTTTTAGAAAGGAGCTAAAAACAAATTAAGTTGTTTAATTTTGTTATTTGTTTTATGGCATATTTTCAGATTATTTAATGCTGAAACAATTAACTATTAGAAACAATTCATTGAACACAAGTTGCTATTTTTACATATAGCTGGGAAAGGGTAGAGTTCATACCCTTTCCAATGGTATTACTGTGTAAGTGAATGCGATAGATCTGACATGAGCACTCCCTAATTTAATTTTTGCCCACATTTGATCAGTTTTTTATAAAGTAAACTGTGACGATTTACGACTGCACGTGGTTATGAGGTTAGGGTTTTAGAGGTGGGGTTATGGACCAGAATAAAAGAAAGCATTTTTGGACTAACGCTTCGCTTACCTTTGCACGGAGTTGTTTCATTCGTTTTTCTTCAAGCATCCGTTCGGCTTCTCGTCCATGTTCAAGCTTCTTCATCCGACGTTTCTGGGCATTCATCTGTTCTATGCGATCGTCTTCAGCAAATTTAGCCATCATCTAGGGAGAAAAACAAAAAAATGGATCAAGTTTTTTTAAGATGCACACATTTAACCTGCGCATTTAGTGATGTAAATGCTATTTATCTGTCCTTCAGGGCAAGAACAATTCTTCAAGCATCAGCTTAAGGTTTAAATTAGATGTAATTAAAAAAGATTACATTCCATAGAATTCAATAAAAGGTGGGTACAATAAAATGTGTATATGTGTTCCTTGCATAAATATTTTTTCATTTTAAAGTATTGGAGATATTTTTAAATAGGGTATTCCATAGAGTAAATGTGGTATTGTGGTGACTGCTGAAGTTAAAATGATGGACAAATGATTAAAGAATAAAAGCAACAAAGCTTGGACGAATACGTCAAAATGTGTCTAGTCAAGAGTAGAATAGACACAGGACGATCCCCACATACACGCACACTTAAGATAGCTTTGTGCCTAATTTGTAAATGGAATATATTTTTTTATTTTATTAGTGAATAAGTAATTTAATGTGTAGTATCTGTTCTGTTTTAGGGGGCCATCCTTCTCCTTTAGGAAGTTGGGGTTTATAGAGGATCGCCTAAAGCAGTCTCACCGGGTAATGCTGACAAGACTAATCATGGCTGTTTTTTCCCCTCTATCTAGAGTGTCCCCTTTTGGGGAGAGGGGGGGGGGGCGGGGCTGGATTCCCACTATAAATTGACTTTGTGCCTAACTTTGCTGCCATGGGAGGGGCAGGTAAACAAACTGCTATTTCAAACTGACTTGTGACAGACTAATGGACAGGAACTCTTCTACAAATGCATTAAAAAAGAAAAAAAACGCAGAGAATTTGTCATCTGCGTGAATCGTTTGCAACAGCAGGCATGACTCCAAAACTCCCTGGCAATTTCGACTTTGCTTCTTAAGAGTTTGAATAATCATTTTTTGTTTATAAAAACGTTTCATCTTTTTTTTTTAGTTAACTTTAGAAATTCTTTATTTAAAAATTAAAATTTCCTTAAAAAAAAAAAAATTAAATTGCTTTTCGAATTGACTTTCAGGGGGTAGCCATGATAAAGTGGATAACGACGCGGATTAATGACCTGGGTGTGTCCAGTCTGTTTCATAGCACCATTTTTCACTTATAGATATCGGCAACCTTTACATGGTCACTCCTGTGAGTAGCTAAAAGAATCGGGAAAACCAATGCCAGCAACAAAAATAAAGCAAATCAAAAAAGTCGAAACATAACTGATTCAAATGGCTTTAATCGATTTTTAAATTTGTTAAAAAAAAAAAAAAAAATATTCAAAGTATGTGTATATGTTTATATATATGTCATTAAAACAATCACTTCAAAACTAATTAACTGATCATTATGAATTTGGGAACACAGCTGAGAGTGGGTAATGTGGGCTATATTTATTTTAATTTAGTTTTATGCAAAGGGGGTGGAAGCCCTTCATGAAAAATTCAAATAACTCCGATTTTTGTAAAATTTTAATACCAATAAATATTGCCTAAATTTCAATTGCTTTGGAGTATTTTAAGGGCACAACCTCCCATTTGAAAATCCAAATATATCAGAATTAAAGCAAGATTCCCTAAATTTTTATTTCTTCTTTAAAGCTTAAATTTGAGACATTTTCTAGAATCAAAATCATGTATTACATCTTGATTTTAATATTTGTAAGAGGATGTAAAAGTAATACAAAACAGTTCTGTTTTTTTGGGGGGAGGAGGGGGGATGAATTTTACCCATCCTGGGACAGGTAATCTAGTTATCTATATCTGAAAATCATGTAATTAAAAATTTTCATCATATTTTTACCAGTTCTCGGAATCGGCTGTCTTCTTGCTCTTGCGCTTTCTTCTGGGCGGCTCTCAAAACTAATTGTTGTTGATTGATTTCTTGCAATTCTATCCGATGGCGAAGTTTCTTCTCTAAATTGGCCTGCAGGACATTCAAAAGAAACATGCAGTTATAAAGCAATCAGAATATTTTACAAACAAATAATATCATTGTTTCTCGGTTTTTAATCCGACAGACATTTAAAAACATGATCATCCCACTTGGTTCACCCCCAGAAAAAGTTCTCACAATTTTCGCTGATCCTCAGGCGACATTTTAAAAAAAGGAAATCTATCAAAGTTCTATTATTTATTGCTTCATGTGTCAGTATCCTTCAAAGCAATGATAGGCACATTCTCAGACTCCACCCCTAAAATGGAAAATTATAAAAAGTGAAAAACGATAATATGGAGTTCAGGTGAGAGGGGAGGATAGAAGGAGACACGGTTCTTCGTTCGTTCCCAAGCAATGCTGGGTATTCCTACACTTGAATTTAGAAATTTAAATATAATAGGACCCTGAAGCAAAAACAAAGGAAGTTAAAATATGTTAAAAAGTAATTGTCTCAAACTTTACCTGGAATCAATTAGGTTCAAATTTCTTTTATAAATATTTCTAGGTTCTATAACTATGTGTTGCGTGTTATGCTCAGTATCTAAGGTAAACGTGAACCTGGTTTTAATTTAATAACAAAGCAAGGCATAAGTAAGAAATATGAATAAAAAATAAAAAAGCAAATAAGTAACTCTTACTAAAAGAATAGAAGTTATTTCCCTTAATTGAGTTTTCTTTTAAGGTGGCTATGTAAGAATTTCTAAATATTAGAAAACTGCTGGATCGGATTAAGTATTTAAAAAATAAATTGTAGTTAAGTACGTTAGTCTATTACAAATAAAATCGTACAACAATATCAACTGAAAATTGTCAGAATTAAAGTTTGATTTTTCAGCTTAAATACTATTTAGGCCTAACTTTAAAAATTTGGCAAACATTATTTTATAGAGATTGATAAAAAGAAGATTTAATAAATAGATATCAGATTTAAGTTTGTATTTAATGATATTAATTTTAAGATTAAAAATAAATTCTATTCAAATTTTTTCCATCGTCATCATATGCGGTTTAACGTCTGTTTTACAATACATGGAAGTGATTACATAGATGGAAGTGACAATTTTGCCCAAACCCTGAAAATTTTGTATTGATTTAGAAGCTCAAATTTCACATAATCACCACGATTATGTGAAATTTGAGCTTAAATTTGATAGAAATTTCAATTGGAAAACATTTTTTAGTAACAAAACTATATTTTTGTAAAATCAGTACATAGATAACACATTAAAAATGAAGATCATTTGTAATATGATGATCGATGTTGAAACTATAAAATAACTTTAAAAAGATTCAAAATAGAATATACAAAACTGTTTATTGAATTAGATTTTCGAAAAAGATGTAACTTTAGTTCACAGTCTACACTTTTGACTTTTGCTTCTAACTTTGATCATTTTTTTTTTAAATCCAAACAATTAATCAAGAAAATCTGAAATCCAGAAATTCCGGAACATTTTCATTACTGTGATTATTAAAATATTTGACTAAATTTCAAACCATTTTACTTCTTGTAAAATATTTCATCTAAGGTTGTGCTCATGTCTGATTTTGTGCAGGGTTTGTATCCAGGGATTTATCTCCCACCCCCAACTTCTGAAGCAACCACCCAGAAGAGGAGTTATGATGTCTACTTGAGATGGATGTGCCTCACTGGGATATTTTCTTTTTGTTTGTTTTTTGTTTTACGGCATATCAATCCTTCTGGGTTATTTAATGCCGAATCCATTTATATTGGTAAAAAGATTTTATGCTTGAGGTTTATAATATTTTTAAATGTTTAACAGATTTCGATGAATTTCTTTTATGTGTAAATTTCTTGAGTAAAGCAGTCTGCAATTGATTAATTTTTCCTAGGGAATTTTGGTTTATTGAACTTATAGATATTAGACTTTTGGATATAAACCCACCATTTTCAGAAAGGACATCATGATTTCCACTCTACTGTCTTTAAATAGTTCCTTTATAGTACCAACATTGTAGTGTTTTCGTCGCATGGAAACAAAATCAACACATTCTAACATAAAGTGTTTCACTGTGTATGGCACGTGACAAGTCGCACACTATGGTGGTTCGTTCTGCTCAAGCAGGAATGAATGCGTAGCTTTTGTGTGACCAATACGGAGTCGGGAGAGGATGACTTCCTCCCTTCGTGCCTCCATTCTCCTAGGTCAGGTTGTATTGTTACATAGGAATCCGAGGAAATGATAAGGCTGACACAGCAGTCAAAACTGCCCAAAAGAGCCCCTCAACAACAAATTTAAATTTCCATACACAGACATCAAGACAAACATTCAAGGTTATACCCGTAAGAAATAGCAGTCTAGATAGAGCAGTAATACATGCAATAAATTGTTGAAACATTTCTTACAAATAATCTTTGTTCGACAATAACAGAAAACCATAAACATTTCTTACAAATAACCTTTGTTCGACAATAACAGAAAACCATAAACATTTCTTACAAATAATCTTTTTCGACAATAACAGAAAACCATAAACATTTCTTACAAATAATCTTTGTTCGACAATAACAGAAAACCATAAACATTTCTTACAAATAATCTTTGTTCGACAATAACAGAAAACCAAAAACATTTCTCTTCCTTTTAGTTTTTTTGTCACTTGAAATTAGTTTTTTTTATGACATACACACAAAAATTACTTCTCTGCAAACGTTTCTTCTTTTATCTATATGAATATCAAAAAGAAAAATCAAACAAAAACTTGCCATTTCTTCTTGTCTGTTTTTCTCTTCTTGTTCTTCAAGACAAAGTTCCAGGCGGATCTTTTCCAATTCTTCACGTTCACGTCCTTCACGGGAAATTTGTTCAGAAAGCTGAAAAACAAAAATTACGAATATATTAAAATAGAAAAGAATAAAATAAAAGCAATAAAAGACATCAAATTGTTAAGGAATCATTGGAATGAGTGTATCACCTAAGAAGACTATGTTGATGAATAAAGTCAAATTTATTCATTGGTTCAGCTTTAATGATGTGTTAGTGTCCTTATTTCTACTAGCAGGTTGCCTTGCTTATCCACATTTCCATGAACCAATTCTCTATTTTGGCTGAAATTTTATTTCATATTTACTCCCTCGTATATATATATATATATATATATATATATATATATATATATATATATATATATATATATATATATATATATATATATATATATATATATATTACACACAATGCTTCAAGAAAACTACATAATTCTATAATAACAAAAATCTGTTTCATCATTGATTTATGGCAAATATTGGTCAATGTTGTTAAAAATAAAAATGTTATTTTCAATTGATTTCATCGATTTTTATATTTAATCCTGATCAATATCTTATTTTTTATTAGACATGAAGGAAGGCAGAGGAGTTCTTACTCTCTCAGTCAAAAGTGATTTATATATTAATCCTGGTAACTCTATAAATCTTATAAGCGTAACAGAAGTCTCTCTCTCTCTTTCTGTTTTTCCTGTTAGTTTATCTTGGTTGTAATTAAGATTAATTAGTTATGACAATTTGAAATCAAAACTCTTTCATTGCACCTAACATATGATTGACTATTATGTCAGGTCACTCGGCTACAGATTATGCACCTTTTAAACTCTGCATCCAGTTGCAGACAGATAAAACTAAGCCACGTTTTAATCATGTATTAGCCAATTAGAATAAAAGACAGAATAGATTTTCCTAGAAAAATTAATTTTAGTGGGGGGGGGGGAATAAGACTGACTTTATTTAAAGTTGTAACAATTTAAATTTTTAAAACAATAAACATTCTTTCTTATCATAAAAATAATTATTGTTATTCTTTAAGTAATAAATAAAATAAATGTCACTTCAAACAAATTTTTTTTAAAAAAATTGTAACAATTCAATGTGTTAAAATTATGTTAAAATAAAAAGAATGTAAAGAGTAAGTTTTTAAAACGTGTTAAGTCGACGGGAAAATTTGATTTTCGAACAATTCATTTTAAAATGGGTAAAGTTGGAATTTTTTTTCCACCTCAGTGACACTAGTTAATTTTCACTTACTTTTTTTGCATTGTATTTCATCCTTAGCGATCTCATTTTTTGCGGAAGGAATGATATACGTACAAATGTGAATAAGCGTATTATTATGATTATTATACTTATGATTATTATCATGATGATTATGATTATTATTATTTGTACTCACTAGGAGTTCTCACACAGATCATTGTCAGTGATTGCTCACCGACAACAACCAGTGGTATTTCCTGGAGTCTGAGTGACAACAAGCCTCCACAGATTTCCAGTATTCTTTACCTATGATTATTATACTTATGATTATTATTATGATGATTATTATGATCATGATTATTATTATTATCATGATTATGATTATTATGATCATTATTATTATGATCATGATTATGATCATGATTATCATAGTTGTGAAGAAGTATTTCACCATGAATTGCAAATGCAAGTTGAAGATTGTAAAAGAATTATCTCAGACTGTCGACAACAACACAATAAGTGTGTTGAGTGCAAGCAGACATTTCTCAAAATACTTACCACTTGGTATGTCTTGGAGGAAATGGCTTCACGCTCAGCTCTCTGTTCGTTCTGCTTTTGCTGGCGCTCTGTCTGCAAATTAGCATACTTCATGAGATTCGCATTTTCTTCCTCGATTTTCAACCTTTCTTGTTCTTTCCATTGTTTTCTTCCTTCCAAAAATTCTATGATGTATGTCTGCGTTTCCTGTTGCTTAGCCATCTGTCGCTCACGTTCCCTGACACAAAGATAAAGCATAAGATATTTTTGTTTGGATTTATTGAAATTAGGTCAGGTTTGACACAAGGACACTTTTCTGGAGCACCTGTCAAATATCTCATTTATATACTATTAAAACTGCGGATTTTTCTTATCTTGCTTGTCACCATGTATACTGGATGATGTCCCACGAGGCAAATGACATAAATGTCGAATGATAAATAGTGGTGAAAGGAGGAGAATGACAAAATAATTGAGAGAGGAGAAAGAGGAGGAGAAAAAGGAGGAGGAAGAGGAGAAAGAGGAAGAGAAAGAGGAGAAAGAGCGAATAAAAACATATGATTATCATCAAGATAGAAATATATACGTGATGTCACAAAATGAACTTTATTTTTGCAAAAATGTCACGGCTAAGAGTTGAGGCATAGACAGAAATCATAATCCTAGTCGGTTTAGCATCAGAAATTTATAAAAACCGAAAAGGGCAGGTGAAGCACTTTTTCACTTTGGTAGGTAATCACCTAGAGATGGTGTCTCGATAAAAACACTGGTCCCCATCACCTCACTGGGTAGGCGTCAAGGCATCCAGCCTATAAAGATCTTTCTTTAAATAAGGAAATAACTTCTTGCGGAAACAAAGGAGTCAGTGGATAAAAGATTTAGCGAATAAGAATGTGTATCTGAAGGCAAAGAGGGAAGCAAGAAGAACAATATACAAAGCCAAAAGGAGGCTGAGCAAGCCAGATTACGAAGATAACGAAGGGATGAGCAAAAAAGAATGAAGTGTTCAAGGATAGCTAAACAAATGACAAAGACAAATATGGATATTGTTGGAGAGAAGTGCATTCGAAATGACAATGGAGTGTTAGCAACAAATGAACAAGACAAGTGATGCTTAGAAATGCCACTATGAGAAATTGTTGAATACCGAGTTTTCATGGAACCGTGAAAATCTAGAAGTTGCAGAAGCAGTATCTGATCCAACTATAAGAATTGAGAAAGGAATGGTACGAGAAGCTGTGAGTAAGATGAAGAAGGGTAAAGCTGGAGGACCCTCGGGTATTGTTGCAGAAATGTTGAGACTGCGAGTGAAACAGGCATTGAGATGATCACAGACTTGATGAATCAGATCATAAAAGGAAAGGTTATCCCAAAAGACTGTCAACTTAGTACAATTGTGAATTGTTACAAGGGTAAAAGAGAAGCACTAGATAGAGGTAATTACAGAGACTTAAAATTGATGGATCAGGTCCTGAAAATGATTGAGAGAATAGTTGAGCAGAAGTTAGATAAGCATAGATGAAATGCAGTTTGATTTTATGCTTGGGCAAAGTACAACTGGTGGTGCTATATGTATCCTGAGACAAATGCAATACAAGTACCTTGGTAAAAAGAACCTGTATTTTGCTTTTGTGGATCTGGAGAAAGCTTTTGCCAAGAGCATTTGTCTGGTGAACTTTGCGTAAACTAGAGGCAAACGAGTGGTTGATGAAGGTTCATACAATGTACAGAAATGTTAGAATTAGCAGCACATTTAGTGACAGCTTTAATGTTAAAGTAGGAGTACAGCAGGGTTTGTGTCTTAGAAGCATTTGTGTCCAGAGAGTTCGGGTTAGGGTTAGGGTTGTCCAGAGAGTTCTGTACGGGTTGTCCAGAGGAGATGCTGTATGATGATGATTTAGTGCTTGTCAGTGAAACAATGGAAGATCTATTTTTTAAGTTAAAGACTTGGAGGAATGCTATGGAAAGTAAAGATCTGAGACCACCAAAACCACAGTGATAATCAGTGGTTATAGTGTTAGAAAGCTCCCCAAAAGAGGAAAGTTCCCCTGCTCAGTTTGTAGAAAGAGGGTCGGGTGCAATTCAATTTTTTGTAGTACCGGTAAGCATTGGGTACACAAAAAGTGCAATAGAATTACTGGTAGGTTGAGAGGGGATAACCAATTTGTGTGCAAAAAGTGTAAGACAATGGAGATGGATGAGAACTCAGATGTGGAGAAAGTATATTTGGATGGTGAAGCTATTGAGGTTGTCGAGAAGTTTTGTTACCATTGGAACACAGGGTAGAGCAGGTGCTAGTGTGATTGCAAGATTTAGAAGTGGCTGGAGTAAGTTCAGATAACTTCTGTCATTACTAACCAGCAGAGCGTTACCACTGTGATGAAGGGAATATTTTATCAGGTATGTGTGATGATGTATGGATGAAGTGATAAAAATGGACCCGAGAGAAAGAGGAATAAATAAAAACCTGACAAAGATAGGTCACTTATGAAGTCAATTTCTCAAAGCTGGCAAACGCATGCCAGCATGTAAAACAGATTTTAAACCGAAAATGATGATGATGACATATGCTGGCATGTGTTGGACGGCTTTTAGAAATTGACTTTCTAACTAACCTATCTCTGCCAGGTCTTAATCCTTCTTTCTCTCAAGTCTATCCTTATCATTTCCTCCCATGTTTTCCTTGAACCTGCTAGCAGCTCAACTGTTCTACATCAACTAACCCCATTCTTTCAAACCATCATATAAATCCATTGCATCACAATAGAACTTTGAGGTGCACGATTTTGTTACTAGTGTTGTGTGTGGCTGTTCGATCCTTTTTTTTTTTTTTTTTTAAAACAGAAACCACCACTTTATCAAGGCCGAGGCCACCCGTGGACAAGTGTTAATGTGATTTCTATTTTATCCCCCTCCAGGAGATTAGACACAACTGTCATATGGGTTTGATGGAAGCGTTTTCAGTGGAATGACTTGGATTTGAACCTGGCACACCCAGGTTCTCAGTCCGCGTCTATACCAACTAAAGCCACTGTGCCATCCTGTTCGATCCTCTTGACTAGCTTTGTGCAAATGGCAAAGTCCACTCCTTTCTTCACATAGTGTGCTGCTGCTGGAGAGACTTCATTGTAAATAAAATCTACATATTGCACATTACTCTATTTTTATGCATCGGCAACACGTGTGTTATTGTAATGGGAACAATTGTACTCTTTATTTAGTACTCATTTCTTTGTGTATTGTTTATGTATTACATGTTTCTTAACCTTTTTTTATGTTCTGTCTATGATAATCTGTTAATAAATTAAATGTTAGTGTATCCAATTGCTCTGAAACCCCTGGTCAATAGCGACAACATGCATGGAGTATTATATATTGCTATTACTAGAATGACAAAGTTTAAATATCAAATATTCATCTTTATAATCATATTAAGAGGGCATTTTTGGGAACTATTGGATGAAATATTTAACAAAAGTTAATGTAGATTAATCATTGTATTAATAGCGCAAATGTTATGCACATCTTTTTTTTTTTTAATTTATAAAAAATAAATTTTTTCATCAGGAATGCGTTGAGCAGGCATGTGAGTAGCCAAATGGCAAAAATGTTGATATTGAGATGAATTTCCAACCTAGAATGTAAGGGAGGAGAAAGGAAGTCATTCTTTGATTAAACAAAAGTCATCTAACTCCTCTACCCCATCATGAATTGTTTGATGCTTTAGTCTTCATGGCAAAATTAACATTTTCTATTTTCAGAGAGAACTGTCGTAAGAGGGAAAAGGAAGGCAAAGGAAAGATAAAGTTAGAGAGAGAAGAAGAAAGAGAAAGAGAAATAAAATCCAGGCAAATAGTGACAAACAAAATAAGGAGGTAAGACTCTAGTGATTTAGCAGAAATCGGCTTTTTCTTCTTTAAAAAAAAGAAAAAAAAAGCAGATTTTGACCAAAAAGCAGAGAACCCATGAGAGGCTCGAGCGATTTAAGCGGAAATCCACTTTTTATGGATTAAAATAAAAAGCGGAATTCCGCTAAGAAGTAGAGAAATCAAACCCAGTGTTGAGATGACATAACAAACAAATAATAATAATAGACAACATTTTAAAACTGACCTTTGGTCCTCATCGTGAATCTTGGCCACAATTTCGTCAATCATGCGTTTCTCGTGCAAGAAATCCTCGTAGGCCTGCTGTTTCTTTTGTTCTTGTTCGTCCAACTGTCTCTCGAGCTGCTGCTGATAAACCAACTGGAGTTTTTGTCTTTCTTCTTCTTTCTCTTGTTCTTTGTTGTTGGCCTTTTCTAACACGTCGTTTATTTCACGGTTAAGTAGCGCATCAGCTTTCTGAAATAGCACAACCGAAATGTTACGATAATATAATTGTAAGTGAATGAAGATGAGAAACAGATTGAAGAGAAAACACAAAAATATAATCGGGCAATGCGGACTGAGAACAACAAACAGAAAGGGGAAGATTTTTAAGTTATATGAAAAGTCACAGTGAAAACACGAAAGTGAAAAGTGCAAGAAAAACCTTTCTCCTAAGAAACTCCCCGGATATCCTAGCACAAGTGAAACAAACCTTCAATCCTCAATCTCCTCTCACCACTTTGACATGACTGATTACCTCCCACTTTACCGAAAAGACTCTGACAAACATATACACAGGAGTTTATGTTCGAAACACCCTCCCCTTGACTAGAGAACATAGACTAGAATCAGATGACCATGCCTACATGTGCTGATTGACCTTACAACACAGCATTAGTTACTTATATTTCTTATACCATTCTCCTTCGACCCAGGACTGTACCCTGCTTAACTTTGTCTCTGAAAGCATAGATACAGCACTCTCACTTGATTTGAGTGCCCAAATACATGTATTTGGGGATTTTAAATACACATCACCATAACTGGATGGGATTCTCCAGCTTTACTGACGTAGCTGGTAATTCTACGTATAATTTCTTCTTAGCTCACTCCCTCTCACAGACAGAGATCACATAACACCCCATGGAGTGAAACCTTCTCACTCCCTGCTGATCAGTGCGCAAATGAGTTAACCGAATTGGTCAAAGTAGGCATTAAAGCATATGTCCCTATGCAAAAATTATTCAGCAAACCCCCACTCTCCTCAATGGTTCACCTCGGAATGTGCAGCTGCTATTGCACTGAGGCAGCAAGCATTCCAACAATTCGGCCGCCATAAGTCAACTGCGAATAGACAGAAATTTATAGTCAAGAAATAATTGTAAAGTAGTGATAAGTGAAGCAAAGAGAAGGTATACAGAGATAACCAAAAAATGCATTCAGTCACAGAAACTAGGTACTCGCGATTTCTGGAAAGTCTACAATAGTGTGGTGAACAATGGACAATTCCCCCGCTATCAAACCACAATGATGTCGTTTGTACGGCAACTGATAAGGCTGAACTACTTGCCTAGTGTTTCGCCTTAAACTCCACTTTGGATTCAGCAAACTACCCCCCTCCCTAAATTCCCATTGCGGACCAAAGCCACACTTGAAAACCTGGTCATCACCCCATCTCAGGTCAGGAACATCATAAAAAACCTTGACACCGCCAAAACGTGTGGGCCTGATCTTATATCAGTAATAGAAATAAAGAAATTCTCTGCTGAACTGGCCCCTATCCTCTCCAAACTCTACAACAAATGCCTCGCTGAATCTTGCTTCCCTGATAGCTGGAAAATTGCCTCTATGGTACCAGTCTTCAAGAATTTTGGAGACACATTACACATCGATTGTATCAGTCTCATCATTTCTCTCCTTGCAATACATGTCGCCAAGTTTCACTTCCATACACCTTTACACTGCGTACACATGCCTGATAGACTTTTCCATTGGTCAACAGTGGTAACGCTCTGCAGGTTAGTAATGGCAGAAGTTCCTTCAACTTATTCCATTCACTCCTGACTCTTGCAATCACACTAGCTTCTTCATATACTCCAATGATACCACCAAGGTAACCAAACTTCTGAACAACTTCAAAAGCGTTGCCATCAAAATATACTTTATCCATACACAGAGCAGGAGAACTTTTCTCTTTCCAAGGGTTTTCCAACACTGATCATTATTTTTGAAAACATTCACTCCGACCTTACTTTCCATAACATTCATCCAAATTTTTAACTTAAAAAGTAAGTCTTTCATTGTTTCACAGGCAAATATTAAATCATCAGCATACAGAATCTCTACTGAACAACTCATACAAAACTCCCTGGACACAAATGTTTCAAAAACACAAATGAAAAGCAACAGACTCTGTACAAAAAACCTTGATGTAGTCCCACTTTAACATTAAATCTCTCACTGAATTTGCTGTTAATTCTAACACGACTTTAAGCATTTCTGTACATGGCTTGAACAACTTTCACCAACCACTCGTTTGCCCCTAGTTTATGTAAAGCCCACCAGACTTCTCTTGGCAATCATTCAAAAGCTTTCTTCAGATTCACGTGCTTCCCATTTACCCTTGTAACAATTCACAATTGTACTAAGATCCCAGTCTTTTGCGATACCCTTTTTCTTTTATGATCCAATTCGTCAAGTCTGATCATCTCAATACTCTTTTCACCCGCAGACCTTAACATTTCTGTAACAACGCCTGAAGGTCCTGCAACCTTACCTTTCTTTATCTTACCTACAGCTCCCATACCATTTCTCTCTCAATTCTTATGATTCGATCAGAAACTGCTTCTGCAACTTCTAGATTTTCTTAGTCCCATGAAAATTCAGTATTCAACATCACTCATAATAGCATTTCTCTCTTGTTTTGTATATAATATAATATATCTCATAATATCATCTCTCTTGCTTTGTTCATTTGTTGCTATTGTCATTTCGAATGTATTTCTCTCCAACAATATCCATATTTGTCTTTAGCTATCCTGAACATTTCATTCTTCTGGTAATCTCTTTGTAGTATATCTAGAAACTTGGCTTGCTAAATCTTGCCTTTGTATAAGCCTCCATCTTGGCTTCGTAGATCGCTATTCTTGCTGTTCTCTTTGCCACCAAATACATATCGTTATTCACTAAAAATTTTCTCCATTCACTCCATCGTTTTCATTTTTCTTTAATATACTTCAACTTCCTTGTTCCACCACCATGTCACCCGATGTCTTGGAGATCTTTCGTCCACCTACAAGTCTGCTTTGTTACCTCTAACTTCTTTCACGCTTCCTGAAATGGATCTGGTACTCAAATGCTTTCTAAACTTATCAAGAGAAGTTATGAACAAAAAGGAATTTTGTTTTGTTCTGAAAATGAGAAGCAGTGATAGTTCACTTAATCAAAACTACCCTGGAGAAATCTGAGCAATTGAAAATTCGCCATAATTAGCGCTGTTTTAAATAGACGAGAAAGACAGCTTTGAGATATCGAAAGAGAACAAAGATATTGGAAATTGCTTGATACATACTCAAGTTCACACCAGTCCGAAGCTGAGAATACAAACTTTTGTTCTAAGTCACTTCTAACTCCTCACAAAAGAGATTAAACCTTATTGAACTTTCATAATGATTCTATTGCTATTCGCAGTTAAATTCATCATTTTTATTAACCAGACACGGGCTACCACCTTCTTTCGATAAGTAGCTTTTTTCAGCCGCAGTAGTCGAAAGTTACCATGGCCTAACCCTAACCATGACTTACTAACTTAACGAGGAAAGTGCCCTCTCTCCTTGTCAATAAGAAACAACAGTTTACCATCAAATACTAAATAATCGACAACTTAAACTGACACCATTCCGTCAACCAGTTTGAATTGTGAAAGAGACCAACCTGATCCCGCTGAGGTGAAAATATCTCCATAATATCTTGTAAATGGTGACTATCGAATTTTTGATAGTCCAGAAGCAGCAGAAAAGAACACATTTTCTACGATATAACTAAGTATAGAAAAAACTGAAGGTCAACTAACTTCAACGCAGTTCAATTTAAAAACTGATTTATTTTTTCATTCTAAACTCGAGTCAATTCATGTCAGCAGTTAACATAAAAGGGAATATTGAAATATGATTAATCGTATTGTTTTTTTAATTCTATCGTTTAATGGGAAATGGCCGTAGTGAAGTGGATGGCGCGGACTGATGATCTGGGTGTGCCAAGTTCGAATCCAGTCAATTCCATAGCACTACTTTTACTTATGGTTGTTGGCAATCTTCACCTGGTCCCTTTTGTGAGTACCTGATTTTAGAATAATTGAGGCAAACCGATGCCAATAACAGAATTGAGTCGGTAAAAAAAGTCGTACCATACTGATTCATAGACATTCACTGTTTTTACACTTTAATAAACAAATTCCAAAGAGAAAAAGACACTTTTGTTAGCGTCAAAACAGGATTCAATTAACAATGGTCACTTTTAATATCTCTAAAACAAAGCTTCTCTCTTTTCACCACCAACGCTCTGATCCGCACTTGGCCCCAATTGAAATGAATGTCTCTCTCTTTGAGGAAGCCCCTTGCTTTGATAAGCTTTTAGGACTGACCCCCACTCTAGACCAGAAATGAAAGATTAACATCAAATCTGTTGCTAAGGTCGCTGGAAAAATGGTTGGATCATTCTATCATCACTCCAGAAAGCATCTCATTCCTGACGCAATCCTCTACCTGTCAAATACGTCCACCGATGGAGTATTGTTTCCACATCTGGGGAGGTGCAACTTAGAGCACCCTTTCTTGTCTTGACAGAGTAAAAAATCGACTTCGAAATCTAGTGGGGGAATCTCCTTTTCTCTTTCATACAGCCTCTTTCTCACAGAAAAGAGGTTGCTAGTCTTTCTCTACTCTATCATTATTTTCATGATTGGAGCTCAGTCGAGCACCTATCTATGGTTCCCCCATAAAACATTCACAACAAAAACTCGTCTAGCTACAACCACTGTAAATAATTTTCCTTTTTTCCTCTGTGTATCGAAAACTAAAACATAACTTCCATGAGCAGTTACTTTTCTAAAAACTATCCACTTATGAAACGCAATACCACGGGGCTGCTTCTCAGATGACTACAACATGGTCCTTTTCAAGTCCACTGTTAGCAAATTCTTATTGAGCCATCCTCTTAAATAACCAAATTTCAACCATCGTCTTCAATCATCACGGTGTTGTCTCACCGTCCACCTGACAAAGTCATAAACTCTTATCCTCGAATGACCTTTGGGCCTTGATAAGCAGTGACTCATTAGCACATAAAAACAATCTTTCTGCTGCAGACAAACATAATCGCAGAAGTTTAAATTCTTGACACGGAAAATGGTATCTCAGCGCCATTAAGGGTAGGCACAATTGATTGAGTTAAACAGAATTTCATAAATCTAGATACTATTAAAAAAATCTATGGTGTTTTTGGAATTCATTCATTCATTCATTCATTTCGTGTAAATCAGATGATTCTAGTGTTGGCATTGGTTTCCCCGATATCTTTCTAGTTAGAATTCTTTCTAGAATGACATCGGGTACCTGTGAGAAAGACCATGTGAAGGTTGCCAACATCCTAAAGTGAAAGTGGTACTGTGGAACCGACCGGATTCGAACTTGGAACACCCAGGTCGTCAGTCTGTGTCGTTATCCACTTAACCACCGTTTTTGGAATACAAACGTTATTGGTTGACAAAAAAGGAATAGGCAGAGTACACATTACTAAGGCAATAGTTTTTACAATGTAACTTAAGTTCGTATCTCACATAAGATTTTTTTAAAAGAAATTAACATAATAAAATAAAAAACATTATATAAATATTTAAAAAAAAATATAAGTGAGCTTATTTTGATAATCCGCAAAAAAGTAGACATAAAGGATATTCAACATTTGTTCAAATCAAATTATTTTTGCTTAAAAAAATAATTTCAAATGTTTTTTGCCAATAAAACAAAATACGTAAATACATTCATCGTAGTTACTTACTCTCTCATGCAAATACTAGGTAGCATGTTTTTTTCACAAATATATTTCTTCACACTAATTATAAAGCGGTACAAACTAGATAATAATGGAACCTGACATACCCAGATACGCTATCAAAACTGCTCAAAGAGTGGGTATAAACTAGTTATCCTCAACAACTTAAAATCATCAGCTCGACTTTAGATTTTAGTTCATTTTAATAATAATTTTTAAAAATTCAAAGAATTTTTTTGAAAGAAAGCAAATCAGTTGAGATGAAAGATCGTTGTCTCACCAATTGCTTTAACTTAAAGGCTTCTTTTTCTGCAATCTGAGCAGCCCTCGCTTTGTTCAGATAACCAGCCCTCAGTTTCAACTCCAGTTCACGGATCTCCATGCTGAGAGGTAAGGGTTGTGAAAATAAACATTATTTTGCATGCAGTCAGATCAAAGAGAGAAAAAAAAAACGATAAAAGTTGATGATAGAAAGGGGGGAAAGGAAAGAGATAAAAATGTTCACAGGATTCACAATCGTCGGTGATTTTTTACGCTCAAAACACAATAAAAAGAGTGCAGTAGTAGTAACATAATAATAATAAAACAACTAGTTCTACTTACCCAGCGTTGCCCGGGAGTCTTTATTTTCATTTTGCTTTTGTTTTCTTTTTAAAACTATGTAGTTTTTTTTTTAAACCAAATTATTATTATTTTAAATAGAATTTTGAAAGTTAAATTTAATAATATTACCGTATAAATATGGTCACAAAATTATTAACTGAACAAAATTTTTATAAACCTATAACTAATTTTGTTAAGCTAATGTTGTTTTAATTAGTTTGTATTTTTAAACCAAATTATTATTATCATTTTAAATATAATTTTGAAAGTTAAATTTAATTATGTTACGGTATAAATAGGGTCACAAAATTATTAACCGAACAACATTTTTATAAACCTATTTTACTAATTTTGTTAAACTAATGTTTTTATTTCTATTAGATGTAAAAAGTTTCGAAAACTTTTCATCTTTTTGTTAAATAAGGATTTGCTAAGAGTTTTAAAACCAGTTTAATAATTTTCTGATATCACAATTTGGAAGAATTTAGACTAAGTCATAAAGTAATTGTTATTTTAAACATTTTTTCTACCATTAAAAGATTAAAATGACTGATTTATTTATGAAAACAAAACAAAACAGAAAAGCATTCTGGTGGATTTATTTAAAAAAATGATTTTTAAAAAGTTTTATACTTTATACTATAGCATTACAATAAGTAGTTGACTAAATAATAAAAATAATAACGTGTAGGTCACATAGAGGTGAGAAATACACACATACACTGATATTTTATTAATATATGCTCATTTTGGGGGATGGGACCTCCAATAACCATAAACTCATAGAATCTCGGTGTATCAAAAAAATATTTTTGTGTTTTCTTTAATTAAAAATTTTTTTTTTCATTTACTCTTAGACATGTCATCATTTTACCTGCCTCTATATTAGTCTACGGCAACATAAAAAATATTTTAGATGTTTTGTGAAGATTAGTTTTGATCCTTTGCGTGTCCAAATAGTGAGTTTTTTGTGTTGTCGTAGTCTCCAACCGAGGCAGACGAAATGGCTATATCTGTAATAGTTCAAAATGACCTCCCCTCAAAAAAAAAAAGAATGCTACCCATGAAATCGTTAATAAAATTCAGTCCTTTCTGCAATTCAACCAAATGAAGTTCAGTCTATGCCTGACTTGTCCATCAAGTTTCAGTCAAGAATGTTCAACAGTCTTCATTTTATTGTCATTCAACTATATGAAAGGAACACTTTCGAAATAGTTTCACCATTAGGTGTGATTCTGAATGGGCTTCACACTCACCGAACCCTAATTCTTTATCTATGATATTATCTCACAGATAATGTCTCTCAAAACAATCCCCAGACTATTTCTGAACTGAAGACGGCGGCCATCGCTGTCCAAATCAAGTCAGTGCCAAGAGAGGCATGTGTCGGAGTTATTGACTATTTTGCACGTCATATCAAGGTGTGCTTATCATTGAATGGCAATAAAAAAAAGACTTGAGCATTCATGACTGAAACTTGGTGGACAAGTCAAGCATAGACTGAAGTTTATTTGTACCAAATATGATTAGATTGCAGAAAGGATTGTGAATTTTATTAACGATTCCACAGGTGGCATTTTTTTTGTGACTCTGTACCATGTAATAAGTAAAATTTTAAATAAATAAAAAAAAACAACACAAAATTAGTTGTTTGTTATCGGGATGCAACGAATTTATAAGTATTGGAGTACGCACCAGTCAAAATGGCCAAGACACTTTTTCATGGTGGAGTGGTTGTAAATAAGTACTCACCAGCCAAAATGGCCAAGACACTTTTTCATGGTGGAGTGGTTGTAAATAAGTACTCACCAGCCAAAATGGCCAAGACACTTTTTCATGGTGGAGTGGTTGTAAATAAGTACTCACCAGCCAAAATGGCCAAGACACTTTTTCATGGTGGAGTGGTTGTAAATAAGTACTCACCAGCCAAAATGGCCAAGACACTTTTTCATGGTGGAGTGGTTGTAAATAAGTACTCACCAGCCAAAATGGCCAAGACACTTTTTCATGGTGGAGTGGTTGTAAATAAATACTCACCAGCCAAAATGGCCAAGACACTTTTTCATAGTGGAGTGGTTGTAAATAAGTACTCACCAGTCAAAATGGCCAAGACACTTTTTTCATGGTGGAGTGGTTGTAAATAAGTACTCACCAGTCAAAATGGCCAAGACACTTTTTCATGGTGGCGTGGTTGTAAATAAGTACTCACCAGCCAAAAAATGGCCAAGACACTTTTTCATGGTGGAGTGGTTTTAAATAAGTACTCACCAGCCAAAATGGCCAAGACACTTTTTCATGGTGGAGTGGTTGTAAATAAGTACTCACCAGTCAAAATGGCCAAGACACCTTTTTCATGGTGGAGTGGTTGTAAATAAGTACTCACCAGCCAAAATGGCCAAGACACTTTTTTCATGGTGGAGTGGTTGTAAATAAGTACTCACCAGCCAAAATGGCCAAGACACTTTTTCATGGTGGAGTGGTTGTAAATAAGTACTCACCAGTCAAAATGGCCAAGACACCTTTTTCATGGTGGAGTGGTTGTAAATAAGTACTCACCAGCCAAAATGGCCAAGACACTTTTTCATGGTGGAGTGGTTGTAAATAAGTACTCACCAGCCAAAATGGCCAATACACTTTTTCATGGTGGAGTGGTTGTAAATAAGTACTCACCAGCCAAAATGGCCAAGACACTTTTTCATGGTGGAGTGGTTGTAAATAAGTACTCACCAGCCAAAATGGCCAAGACACCTTTTTCATGGTGGAGTGGTTGTAAATAAGTACTCACCAGCCAAAATGGCCAAGACACTTTTTTCATGGTGGAGTGGTTGTAAATAAGTACTCACCAGCCAAAATGGCCAAGACACTTTTTCATGGTGGAGTGGTTGTAAATAAGTACTCACCAGCCAAAATGGCCAAGACACTTTTTTCATGGTGGAGTGGTTGTAAATAAGTACTCACCAGCCAAAATGGCCAAGACACTTTTTCATGGTGGAGTGGTTGTAAATAAGTACTCACCAGCCAAAATGGCCAAGACACTTTTTCATGGTGGAGTGGTTGTAAATAAGTACTCACCAGCCAAAATGGCCAAGACAATTTTTCATGGTGGAGTGGTTGTAAATAAATACTCACCAGCCAAAATGGCCAAGACACTTTTTCATAGTGGAGTGGTTGTAAATAAGTACTCACCAGTCAAAATGGCCAAGACACTTTTTTCATGGTGGAGTGGTTGTAAATAAGTACTCACCAGTCAAAATGGCCAAGACACTTTTTCATGGTGGCGTGGTTGTAAATAAGTACTCACCAGTCAAAAAATGGCCAAGACACTTTTTCATGGTGGAGTGGTTTTAAATAAGTACTCACCAGCCAAAATGGCCAAGACACTTTTTTCATGGTGGAGTGGTTGTAAATAAGTACTCACCAGTCAAAATGGCCAAGACACTTTTTCATGGTGGAGTGGTTGTAAATAAGTACCAACCAGCCAAAATGGTCAAGACACTTTTTTCATGGTGGAGTGGTTGTAAATAAGCATCCATTTGAATAAATTTTTATGAGCACAGAAACTTTACAAATAACAGTAAAACTGTTCCCCCGAAAGGATGTTCTTTAATGCCCCTCCCATATTGTGTTTTTTTATGACGGAGGACGACCCACGTTACTTACCTGTTCTCCCGAATGTGTTGCCTCATCTTTTCATCGGCCATCTTTTCTAGATTCCGACGTTTCAATTCCTGGGCCAACCTTTCCTCTTGCTCAACATGTTCCTGGTGGGCAATCCGTGACCTTTCAGCCTGGATAGAAGTTACAAGAGAATCAGACACAGATTTCTTTCCAAGAAATAAATACATCAATCCAATAACAGTGGAAATAATGTATACTAGTTTGTTACGAATGATTGATGACCAAATCACAAAATCAGCACAGTGTAAATAAAACCAAGAATTTGATCCCGTTCAAAAATTTTTTTTGAGGTTTGAATATTTATGTATATAGCAGCACAGAAGCAACTGATTACAAACACAAGGCTTAGAATAAATGCAATTTATTTAAATTAAAAATGAAAGAAATAATATGAAATTAACAGGATTTTTATGGAAAATCGATGTGGGCATGAATGAGTAATTTTATTTGTAATGATAAAATAATACTTAGCTGGGCATTTTTAAATAAATGAAGTTGGAATTATTTATCCCCCAGCCCCCTTTTTCTTCTTTCATCTCTCCCTTTTTTTTGTTTTTGTCCTTTTTCTTATATATATATATATATATATATATATATATATATTTAAGAAGGAATAGGTAAAATAAATACCTTTTGAAGCATAAAGATGCGATATCAATTTATTTTTTTATAAAAAAGAAAAATAATAAATCGAAACCGATTTTTTTTATTATAAACTAGCATTTTTTTTTGTTAGTTTAAAATGATACAGATATTTCGCCAAATTTTTTATCTATGTCAAATATAGTCTCTCATTTTCTCGACTTAAATTATCACAATGTGAGTTCCCTTCCTCTCGAAATTGCATTTGCATTTTCTTTCCTGAAAATAAATAATTTCTCAGTGTCAATCTATTCTTTCTTCTGTTGCTCTGTGAATTCTCTTTCTGCAGGGCATAGATTGAATAGATGTAAAAAATTTCTGGAAATCCAATTTATCCGCGATGAACAAATAAGTTGGGGTTTTCCTTCACCCTTGTACTGGAATGCCTACATCGTTTTCAGTACCGCTTTCGATTTTCTTTCAAAAGTTAGATGTAGTATTTACCTCTCTCATATTTAGTTTGAGGCTTCAGTAAGTATGGCAAAGCTATATTTTTTTTCAGGACATTTTATTTTAGGCGTGTTTGCCTAGCGAAATGATTCCCTAGAACTGATGTTGCCATTAATTTTTTTTAGTTCGTAGCATTCATGTGCGCTTATTTCCATCGGTTGACACAGTATTCCTTATTTGGCTATGTTGGCTGTTTTTTCTTTTTTCTTACTGTTCGGAGTCGTGACTACTATTGTCGTTTTGAAAATTTGTCTGTCCAGCATTAATGAGAGGTAGGAGGATAATCGAACATAGCGTACTTGCATGTATTCGGTGAGAAAGTGGGGTTGCAGAGATAATTGACCAGATGCTCGTTAAGTAAGGAGGAGGAATTTATATACAGAACGAAATAGGTGTAATTACTATGTGTATGTATGTGTGGCTAAATTTGTTTTATTTTTGTTTATTCATTTAATAAATTTTTTTTTTTTTCTAAGATGGGTTAAGAATGTCACATCTACTCACCTTGATTTTTCTTGAAACGGATATGTGCGGTAAAGGGCGTCTGCACAGTTATTATGATACCCTTAAGGTGTTCGATCTGCAAATTTTAAGTTCCAAGATAAAAAAGTCTGCATTTTTTTATAGTGTGTTGTGGCTGGTATACACAACAGTAGGTTGCACCGAATTTGAGATATAGATATTCAATCATGGAGTAATCACTTTGGTGTTTATTGAACTTTCGGGGGTAATAGCTGATTGGGTGCATTTTACTCTTCTCATCTACCTGCATTAATACTGTAACAATTCCTTGGTCGCTTGCATCGACTGCAAGAGAAAATGGTTCGTTCAAATCTGGAGCTTTTAACATGGCTCTGAAATTTGGATTTTTAATCTCCTCGAAAGAGTTTTGGCAATTTGGGGACCATGAGAACTTATGTTTTTTTCCCAGAAATTTAGTCAGAGAGGAAGCGATGTCAGAAATTTTTTTTGCAAAATTTCCGATAATATCCTTGACCGTGTTCCAAGGCCTGGCAGAACTTGCTTTTCACAAAGTTTATAATGAGATAAGGGATTTTAATTCTGTCAAACACTCTTTGTGAGGAAAAGATATGGTCTTCCCGGTTTTTCGTTAAATATCACAATGTTGTCATTATAGACATCAACGCCTGGTAAATCTTTTATGTAGTTACACACCTTGAGCAGGTCTTGAGCAGGTCTCATTTGATAAAGTAATCGATCCATGTAGTTGTCTAACATAGGAATCAGGTGTGAATCAGTCTTTGTTATCGCGTTAACCTTCCGATAATCCGCGAAAAATCTTACGGACCCTTCTGGTTTATCTACTTTTATCCATTTTAACTCCAGGATACATATATTCCAGCAAGTGACCGTCTCGTAGATTGGCTTTCAACCACTTCTTCAATAATTGTAGTGTAACTGAATGTCCAAAGATTAATTCAAACAGGCTGAATCCCAAGGATTCTTGCACTGAATCACAAACTGCAAACATTACAAAAAGAAAACCTTCATCCATTTTTTGAAAAACGTGATCAGGACTTACTGTTTGGTAAGTCCTGATCACGTTTCTCAAGGGAGAATCGAATCTTTCCAAGGCTCCCTGAAATTGAGGATGACATGCGCTGGCTTTTACAGAGGTGATACGTAATTGCTTAATCACTCGTTGAAATAACTTCGACATGAAATTGACTGGATTGTCCTAGGTAACCAGACTTTCACAAAGGAATGACCTGGGAGAATCTTGATGCTGCTCACATAATCGTTAACAGATAAGCGTTTTCTAATTTGGTTTTCGGCAGTGGTCCCATACAGTCTATTATCATCCGACTGAAAGGTTCCTCAAATATGAGAATTGGGTGAAGAGGTGCACATGAAAATGTCTGGTTTGGCTCTCCTGCCATTTGGCAAACTTGACAGGTTTTACAGGATTCTATCACCACTCTCAACCCTAACCGTCTAAAAACTATATTATATTCGATATTAACTTTTTGATGGTGGATGTTCATGGTTTTGTTACCAACACCTCGAACTTGAATATATCTGATAGCAGTTTTCCTTCCTCGTGGCATATACCTGGGATTGTGACGCTCCTGTGTCCCTCAAAATTGTAACTGTCCCTCGTTTGGTAAGATCATTTACCGGAGAGATAAATGGTTTATATCCTGCCGCTACTCTGCTAGCAGTTACAACACCCTGCAGTTTGTTTTGAGGTGTGTCTAAACTCGCTATGCCACCTGTTCCAGCAGTATTCGTTTTCTTTCCACTAATTTATTGTCTGATAATTCCGACCTTGTAGGTTTAAATTTTCCATACGAGTATTAATGGCATTATTCGTCCGATACCAAAATTCGAATTGGAGACTACAGGGATTGCTGAGTCTGACTCTTTCTTTTTTATGCATCAGGGCATACTTGTCCGCCATCTCATAGACAGTTTCCACCTTTCTCTCACCTAAATAGGTCTTTATCTCGTCTGACACAATTTCTGAATTCCTCGATCAGGATTAATCCTTTGATTATTTTCTGCACTTTTTTTTACATGCTCCACCTATTAAATTACACTTCTTTCTGTTGGGAGAATTCAACGTACGACTATGCCTCCGTTTTCCTATGATTTCTAAACCTGTTAGCGGTATTGCCTCCAGCACAAGTTCATAAGATCGCTGTTTTTTGCTATCTCATAATCAGCACAGTCGTTTATCGAAAGATTTGCATAAGTTTTTTGGGCTTTCCTGCTCAAAAACATTTGTGATAAAATCGGCCACTTGTCCATTGGCGATCTCAAATTTGACACAACTTTCTTGAAATAATTGTTAATCTCTTGATGGTGTCTAGCTAAATCAAACCCCTGCTGCCTTGTACGGTATTATATCTATTCTCATCCAATTCCTGGAATCTATTTCTCGCTCGATTCTGACCTTTTCAATTTTTGGTTCAGGACGCTCTCATCCAATTCATCGTTATCAATCCTATGCTCAACCACTATTCTAACGAGGCTTGATTTCCTTAAGGATTTCTAACCTCTAGATTTTTACCTATTTCAAATGTTTTGTCTTTCATTAATTTAATTAATTTCTTAAATGAAGGTGCCTACAGAAACTCTTCTATGAATGGCATTGTGACTGTCAGTTGGCACATCAATTCTAGCTGAGACAAAAGCTTCGGACGAAAAAAAAGAAAAGTGGAATTCCGTTAAAGAACTCACATCCCAAATTCTTTTCACGGCAAACAAATGCCACTTTTTCTCACACAAACGTCCTGCATGGCAGACAAAAACTGACTCTCTTTCATCACAAATATAGCAAATCACATTCGCCCTCTTCGCTGGCAGACTCCAGCTCTGGTTTAACATTTCTATTAGATCTCTGCCTCATTTTTTTATTATCTTTTTATCCACTCTATTGGTATCGTCTAATAACATTGAGATTTCATTTACTAATTTTTTTTATTTGGTGATATTGTCTTCTGAACAGTTTATGATATTGCAATTGCCACTTATTCAATCTTTGCATAATCATATCTGTTCTGTCTAGCCTAGAATAAGTCATTTAGAGTTATCTCCCTTTCCCGGCCCCCAATTCGTTAGGGACTTTTTTTATTCCAGACACCGGCTGGCAAGCAGCTGCCGGTGCTCTGTTTCTGAATGCTCGCTGCCGCTGTGTAACGGAGAAAACCGCATGGTGGAAATTCTATCTCCCCACAGATTCTGACATTTTGGCCATCTTCGGTAAGAGTCTCCTTCCTCAAACAGAATTGAATATCGTGCCCGTTATTTCCTTTGAACATTTCTCTCATTTAAATGAACCCACGTGCGTATCTCCATGTCGATCGCTCGTAATGTGTACCTCTTGCTTCGCAGTATCCTTCATCCCCTAAAATACTCCCTATTAACAGTTTTTTAGATTTTAGTAGACTCCTCGTTCCTGTTTCGTCGTCATTTATTGTATTCACATTTCTGAACAATGTTTTTATTTCTTTTCAGTTTTTTTACCTTTTTGATGGACGACTCAGAGTCTTGTTTATCGAAAGGAGTTATGCTAGCTGTCTTGAGGGTTAAAGCCGGCCCTAAGGCAGCATAGTAAAAAAACGAAGATGCCTCCCAAATGGTCGGACTCAGGCATGATAGAAACGGACGGCCTCCTAATGACTGGAATACACGACACCAACCGTTAGAAATGCGGTCATTCCATGAAGACGAGCAAAAAAAGAATCCATCTGAACTACGGACACTACTTAAAAAACAGTAGTGCCCATACAGTTCGTCTTTTTCCAGCTACCTTTTCAGCTTCAGTCTCACAACCAGTCACCCCTATTTTTATCCTTTCGACGATGAATCACAATGTGTCTAACCGGCCATGGCCTCATGCCTCACGCAACTCTTGCTCCTCGAGGAGGATGTCCACGAGTGCTGCTGCTATCGCCCGAGCAAAGGCTGAGGCGGCCAAGACATGTCTAGCCTTTGTTGACAGGGAACTGGAAATAAAGGGGAAGTTGGAGAGATTACAGCTCGAAAGGGAGGCGGCCGCTGCTGTGACCGAAGCAAAGGTTTTGAGGGAAGCCGCCAACAAGTACAACAAACGGTCTAGCTATAGCTACTCAACAAAACTTGGCTATATACCAGCTGACCTGGCAAGTCAACCCCAACGAGAGACAGCTGGACCGACACTAGCTCGAACCGTACACGCAAGACCCTCCCCCAAGCACGGCGGGGAGGGTAACCTCCTAACAGCAACTGGAGTGGTTTCACAGCGTACACAGGTTTGTGATGGCAACCCCTCAAAAAACGTGCTCCAACAAACCGAGGAGGACGACGACAAGACAGCGCCTCCTATTGAGGATATTGCTTTACCAAGCATCATGGAACTGGGAGCTGAGAAGGACATAAACAACAGTTGGATCGCTCCACTACCTTCCAGATCTATCCCATGCCACCTCCCACAAAAAGGAAAATCCTATTCTATCTCCCCACAGATTCTGACATTTTGGCCATCTTCGGTAAGAGACATTTTATCCCTTCTCCTTCCCCAAACAGAATTGAATATCGTGCCCGTTATTTCCTTTGTACATTTCTCTCATTTAAATTAATTTTATTCTCCCTTCTCATCCCATGTGTGTATCTCCTTGTCGATCGCTCGTAATGTGTACCTCTTGCTTCGCAGTATCCTTCATCCCCTAAAATACTCCCTATTAACAGTTTTTTAGATTTTAGTAGACTCCTCGTTCCTGTTTCGTCGTCATTTATTGTATTCACATTTCTGAACAATGTTTTTATTTCTTTTCAGTTTTTTTACCTTTTTGATGGATAATAAAACCTGCAGTTAAAATATTCGACGACTCAGAGCCTTGTTTATCGAAAGGAGTTATGCTAGCTGTCTTGAGGGTTAAAGCCGGCCCTAAGGCAGCATAATATCTTTCTATTTCATTTTTAAATAGACAAAATAGAATTAAATAATAATTGTCCGAAGCAAAACTAACACACAGGGTTGGCGCCAATGGGAATGGTGTATACAAGAAACGTAAAACATCAGTCTTCAGTTTCTTGTAGGGTAAACCTTCCCCCCAAACAAGAAGCTGACTATCGATGCTTTACGCGTTTTGCAGTATACCATGCTCCCCATCATCAGTTAACATGATATACTAAAAATTGAAAGCTTATATGAAAGTGTTAATGTTTTAATTGGTTGTTTGAAAGAACGGAAGTGGTGTGTGCTGTAGTAGGCACGGACTCTGGGATCTGCGTGCCGGGTTCAAGTTCTCGTGGGAGTTCTGCATCACTTTCATTTGGAAAGGTACAAATTCAAATATCCTCCTTCCAGCTATGAATTAAATAGTAGACTAGACTAGACTCCTAAGCCTTGGTTGTACAACTACTCTAGGAGAAGGAAGCTGAGTCTTTCTCTACTTATCTTGACATTGTTTTCAGTCGTTCTGGACATCTCTAGCAATATCAGTTCAGGGGAGATACAGTTGTGAATTGCACAAACCTTGCTTCACTATAGACTCACCACACAGGCACCTTTACAGGGGGTATCCATTGTCTCTCAAGATTGAAAGGAGCCCCCCCCCCCCCCCCCCCCCAAAAAAAAACATTGTTTCAAGTCTGCTAAAAACAAATCAGTATTGCCAATAATATTTTTGTTTTAAAAAAGCTAAAATGGCGATAACAAATTGAAGTCAGAAAGCAAACGAATAATAATAATCGTAATAATTTTTTTTGGGGGGGGGGGGATTTTATTCATATTGAAACATTTATTTTATTCATATTCATATATATATTTTTTTAACATAGTTCACCCCAAACAAGGCAGGCCGCCACTGTAGACGTAAGGAGATACTGAGAAAAAAGAAAAGGGGAGAAGGTTGGGGGGGGGGGGGGGTCAACCTAAATTGGGATATAGTAAACGGATGGAATAATTTCACTGCTGATTAAAGTGTGGAAAACAATTTGAATAAATCCGTCTAATCAGTTTAAAACGAGCCCTGTTGACGCAAATGAATCAACCAAAATGTCTCTAAACGAATGCCAAACATTCAACACACCTGAAAAAGGTTTTCCTGTAGTTCGAGTTCTTGCTTCTCCATCTCCAACCTCCGATTGTATCTTCGTTCTTCTGAAGCAGCTACGATGTTATGATGAGATTTTGACAGCTTCTCCATTTCCAGTTGCTTCAGGATTGCTCTGCGTCCTTCATCTGCACGTGCAATGGCATCCAAGGCCTTTTCCCTTTGATTAAGGGTCAATTTACGTACGTGTGCCTGAAAGAGCAACAAAAAAATCATTAATATATTCATTTATTTCTTGTTATATTTAAGGTTTCCCCAGAATCAGGGCCGAAGAGTCGGTTCTCCATACACTCAACTTTGACTTCTGAAATTTAAAAAATCTAACTTGAACTAAGAAATATTATTTTACTCGTAATAATTTTTATTTTTTAGGGGAAATTTTGAGATGAGAATTTATAATTTATTTTATTCATCATCTTGGTTGTTATATTTTGGTCGATGTAACCTCTGACCTTCTTTGTTAAATATTGGGAGAGTAGACCCACTAGTATATAAATTGGTTAGTTGTGAATAACAGGAAATGAAGGTTTAGTTGGGATTAACTTGCTGAACTCGAGGTTAGACTTATTGGAGCTGTGGGAATTTATAGAAACAGATGTGACATCACATGACTCAAAAAGAGAGTGAGTGAGAGAAGTCGTCAGTTTCTTGGAAGCACTAACACAGTCTTTAAAAATGCGTTGAGAAGATATGATTAAACAGTGATTATCGATCTCTCTGTCTTTCCCACCCAACCCACTATTCAGTGATGTGGAACAAACAACAAGGCGAATAAACCTCTGTCTTCAACAGTTTTGTCTTGACTTCCAGAGTATGAAAGAACTTATTTGCAGACGGCGTTCCCCCGGTCAGGAAGGATCACAGAAAGGGTGCATAGAAGGAAAATATGCAGCGACCAAGGTCGGAGCTTTCATGCGATTTTGTAATGATGACGACAACTTGATTTTCTGAATGTATGACGGCTTGAAGCGTAACATCTTCAGGTGTTTTTTCGAACTTGGGAATTTTTATGTTAAATTTGGGAACCTGGACAGAATTTCGAACTGACCCCTTATATTAAATCCATGGGAAGGTATGTATTTCAAGGTCTGTTTTTATTTTCTTGTTATTTTTATTTAATGAAATAAATCTGAAGAAAATGTAAAAAACAAACTGGTATATAATGAAAAAAAAAATGGTATATAATGAAAAAAAAACCCTGGTATATAATGAAAAAAAAAAAATGGTATATAATGAAAAAAAAAACCCTGGTATATAATGAAAAAAAAAACCCTGGTATATAATGAAAAAAAAAAACTGGTATATAATGGAAAAAAAAACTGGTATATATAATGAAAAAAAAATTGATAATAAAAACTGGTATATAATATAAACACTAGTATATAATGAAAAAACAAAACAAAACTGGATTCCAGGACAAGAATTCATCTAGTCTGGTGGAGTATCCAGCTAAGTGCTGTTTCTTGAGGTAAGGTGCATCATTCCTCGTATGAGCCAGTGTATAGCCATATCGAGGGAAGCTTATCTTGGGCTTCTTCAGAATAGAGAAGCAAATAATATTCAAGACATGAAGCAGATATAACAGGTAAACACAATCAATAAAATCATTTATTTGTTATCATTTATTATTATTTTGAAAATATTAAAGCATTTTTTTCTTATTGACTAGTTATGTTTCTTCATTTAATAATAATAATAATAATAATTCCAATAAAATATTTCCATTCTATTGACACATCTGGTGTGAACGCAGACCCCACAATATTGTGGTAAACAAGAGACTAAGAAAAAGAAAAGCGAAGAATAAGATGTGCGTTGTTTATAAAAATCGAGTGTCCTGCTCTTAATTTATGGCCTTTCATTTTTATAAAAAGTAAAAAAAAAACAAAGATACAAAAGAAAATGAATAAATATTTAAAAATAAAAAATGGTTTGTATTGAAGTGAGTTAATGTGTCGGTGGGTGGGGGTTAAAAAATGGGAAATATCCGTATGAATTCAAAAATTCATTTTTATTAATCGGTTTAAACTAAAACATACTACTCTTGTTAATGTAGTTTTAGAATATATCTGATTATGCAGGTTTATCTCCAAAACCTTTGTAGGAGTTTGTGACATATTTCCATTCTATAAACGTCCAGCGCGAACTCAGCAGACCCCACAATTGTATCATCTTTGGACAGAACAGATATTACACTTTGATCCTATCCCGAAAACAAAAAAATTGTATTTTAGTTTGAGTTTCACACTCGACACAATAGCGACATCAGATGAAATTTTTTTAATTATTTTTTTTTTTTGCATTGCATTTTCGGTGAACGGGCGATTCCATATTGTTTTTAAAAAGTGTTGAAGGGTGATAACGTATGTATGCACATAAAATTGCCGTAGCACATTATTATATAGATCATTAATTAAATATGTCTGTCAATAACTTATAATTTTTACTTAAAGTTAAAATTTAAAGACTTTAAAAAAGTAAATTACGATTTTATTTTAGAGCCAAAAATGCAATTTTAGGTTATCATCATCAGAGGTTAAGGGCACAAGACTAAAGTTCATAATTTTCTAGTTTAAAGACAGGGTACCATTTAAAAAAAAAAATTATTTTACTAATTTTTTTGATTGAAAAATGTCTTTGAACCCCAATTATTTTTTTAGTTCAAAACTTTTCAACCCCCAAAATGGTAAATTAATGTTTCTCTTTTTTTTATGGTAAAATATTATTTTTTTTGCTTTTGTATTTGTAAAAAAAAAAAAAAGAGTTTCCCTATCCTTAACTAGAAAAAATTATAAACTTGAGTTATGTGCCCTTATAAAAGGTAGTGACTATATTTCTCTGGGCGAGTTTTCATTTCGGTGTTTCACGTGTACATTGAAACTTCCTATAACTTACTGTTTTTAATATTTTTTATTTTATTACTAAAATATGTTTTAAGTAAAAAAAAATCACAAAAACGGTTGTTTCGGAGTACTACTGAAATCTACTTCACGCTAAATAATTTACGTGACTGAAATAGGATTTAATCGAAGTGTCGTACACGACAACCAACTAAATTTTTCTTCAATATAATTATTTTCTGCTCACAATTTTTTAAAACTATATGATGAATAAAAAATAACAGACATTTACATCGAATACTTTTTTTTTCAAATAAATAAATAAGAACTTTATTTGACAAATAAATTAGCTATTTTTGTCCGCCAAAAATGTGATTTTAAGCATTACTATACTACCCGTGACATGTTGGATCGATATTTGTTTGGTTGGTTTTATGCCTGGGAAAAGTACTACTGGTTTTAGATTTATCTTGAGACAAATGCAAGAGAAGTACCTTGATAAGAAGAAGAACCTGTATTTTTCTTTTGTGGATCTGGAGAAAGCTTTTGATAGAGTGCCAAGAGATGTCGTCTGGTGGGCTTTGCATAAACTAGGGGCAAATGAGTTGTTGATGAAGGTTGTTAAAGCAATGTACAGAAATGCTCAAAGTCGTGTTAAAATTAACAGCATATTTAATGTTAAAGTAGGAGCATATCAGGTTTCTGTACTGAGTCCGTTGCTTTTCACACGTAATCGCCGAAAAAAGTAGAATCTACAAATTTACCATTAATCGAAAAGTGTGCACGGTGACAAGCAAGTAAAATTACAACATCAGAGTTTTAGACCTATATAGATAGATTTTATATAGACAGATTTAAAACTAAAACTAACGCATTAATATTACGTGTGGTTCTAAAATACAAAGAAAAAGACAGAGACGAAATAAATAATCGATACCTGTTGTTGGAAAAAAAAAATTTTTTAATCTGTTTTTGCGGGGAAGACTAAAATAAAAATATTGGTACTTCTACAGAATTTGAACCGAACCGACTTTTGCCGAACTAAACCGCTAAAATTGTCGATTCCCAACCAAAATGGCGGACAATAAATCGTCTGCAGTTTTCTCATTTTTTTTCCAACCTCACAAATGACATGAGCAAGTAAACCCGGTGCTTTTATCGATCCCAAACCGGCGTTCGTGACGTTCGACTCGGAAGCGTTCGGCTGTTCTACGCAAACGCCCGAGAGTTGCCGAGCCGATTTGTTCCAGACGACATTTTTGATACGGTGCTGCGTCCTATGCTAATAATGTTTTGCTTTTTTTATTTGTTACGGTTACGGTTTAGGGTTAGGTTAAAATTTTTTTAAAGAAACAAACAAAGAAAATTAAACATATTTACATGATTTTATTTTAAAGAAACAACAGGGGAAAAAAACATAGCGAGGTTACTGTTATAAAATGCATACTGTATTTTTATTTACAAGGAATTTTTTTGAAGAAAAAAAACAAAAAACGTACCAAAATTACTTTTATCACGACATATTTTTTATTTTTATTATTTATTCTTACTTGCTCGCGATGATACTGCAGTGCAAAGCTGTTCGTAATTCATTTTGGGTTTATTTTCTTCAAAAAAACTTCCTGACAAAAAATTCGTCTTCGAAAGCACTTATCTCCAATTTGTCACAAAGTTATCGGCTGCTCGCTGCTTCGGCTCGTCAACACTCGGTCGTTTGCGTAGGCCAGCCGAACGATTCCGAGTCGCACGTCACGACAGCCGGTTCGGGATCGTAAACCCAAATAAATTATTTTGGACTAATTTCCAAACTATTTCCTTTATAATAATTTAAGGTAAATTTTAAATTAGTCCCAAACAATTTATTTGGGTTTACCGACTCATTTGTGAGGTCCGAAAACTGCAGACGATTTATTGTCCGCCATTTTGGTTGGGAATCGACAATTTTATCACTAAACCTAAAACTTGGGCTAGGGTTAAAAAAACAAACAAACAAAAAAAAACCCAGTTCGGTTCAAATTCTGTAGAAGTACCAAAACTTTTTTTTTGCTCTTGTATAGATCGAGTACACAGCCGAAATTTATTTTAGAAGTTCATAATTTTTTAAGTACATAATTTCACGCCGTAAATATAATACCGGCCGTATTCCACGACAACTTTGGGTTTTTAGTGGCTATCCAGAGATGCCGCCACGTTAATCCCCCAATAATAAAAAAATATCTGCGATAATATAATATTTTAAACTATAAAAAAAATTAAAAATCTGTTAATCAAAACAATAGGACTGTTCGTTTTGCTGGTTTTAAAATGAAAAAAATATACTGTTGATTTTCCCAAATTCTATTTTCTTCAATAAATGTTATATCAATATACTGTTGATTTTCTCAAATTGTTATTTCTTCGAAAAATGTTCTATTAATTGAATTTGCATGACTTCTTATTTAAGAAATGGATATTTTCCATTGCGTACTAAAAAGAGAGTTATCTGCCCCTTACACTATTAGAACTCTTCTAAAATAAATTTCGCGGTGTACCTGATCTATACAAGAGCCAAACCTTTTCTCGGAAGTTAATAAACATTTTAAAAAATGTTTTCGTTGTTTAATGTAATTAAGAACTAAATATTTTGTAAATCTTTTGTTATATTTTTAGTACCTATTACGTTTAAAAATACATTTTTTAGTCAACATATTCCGTGAAAAAAGAAAAGCTTACGTTTTTTTTTAATAAAATTTCAAAAATAATGTTTATTTTATAAAAGATTAAAAACTAATGTTTATTTTATAAAAGATTCAAAACTAAAAGTTACTTACCATTGTAAACAATTTATAAGTATCGCCTTATTTTGTTCGTTGTCGCTTTTACTTTATCGTTAAATTTCAACGAATTAAAAAAAAACAACACTTGAAATTCAGTTTTTATGACATTTATGTCTTCCTATCGTCTTTAAAACTGTGCGAACACGAGCAAAAAGCCAAAATAAATCGAATTGATACTTTACTTTGACGTAACAAAATGAAATGAAGTTATTGAAAGAAAAGAAAAACACATGGCGGTCAAAACCGTTGCTAAGGAAGTCAACAACCGGAAGTTCCGGTTTGATGCGGAAAATGGCGACATTTTCAAATGTGTGACCACTTATTGCGCATTCGCGTGTTTCTCGCATCAACGTGACTTACACATTATTTTATTCATTTAATCGATTATTTATTGAAAGCAAAACTGAAATAGCGTAAAGTACTGTAGCATTAACTCCATTCTCAAACACAATTACACACACATACGACCAGGAAGCGCAACACCCGATTTATCTCCCCTTGCCACGGCGCCAAGAGACGTCCTGATCTGCCGTATAAAAAGGGATGCACAGACTGTCTGTCTGTCTGTCTCTCTCTCTCTCACGTTCTGCTACAGATAACATCAGCCAGCCTGTCCTCCTTATTCGGGCTGACGGCTACTATCACCATGTGCTCTCACACACAAGGACACTAATCTGGTATGCGACTCCACTCACACATATATATATATATATATATATATACGAGATACGCGGCGCTGTGCTAGCATCGACCTGGAATCCCTTCAGTACCCAAAATAACTTTTTAAAAGTCCTTTTTAAAAAATAATTTAATCATGAAATTAGTGCCTTTTCGTTCATTTGTAAACAAGTTCTTCTATTTGTTTAACGTTACTTTTCACTTGTTCATGGGTCAGGCGTTTTCTGATATTACGCAAGTTCACTCATCAATTATCACTGTTCAACGGGTCAGCTGTTTCCAAATTTCATTCTTGTCCAATCACTTGCTTCCAAGTTTTCCTTGGCCGGCCAACCTTCCTGCAATTTAAAACATCCATGTCTCTGCAACGGTTTATCCAGGAGGATGAACGTTCCACATGACCATACCAGTATAACTGATTCATCTAATATGTCTGTCAGTGAAAATTGAAACAGAAACAAGGGTTTCAAGGCAATCCACCGTTCGACCACTTTTCTCTGATCTCTCTCAAGGTCAACTCAACTCTTCAATCCAAAAAGTAGTTTTTATACAAATAAACCCGCCACCTATACAAATTGACTACCAACCAGAGCCATCTAGCTTTAGAGATTCCAAACGGCCAATCTGAAAAGGGGAGATAACTCAATTAACAGATATTTTTATTTTGGGAGCCTTAAATCTATTCTCCCAAAATTCATACTTAAGCGTCCAGTCTTGCTTGCAGACACAGCACGCCACCCACTACCTCTCTTTGAACAACGAATCGCAGCGGGCTCAACATCAGTAGTCTGGGGGTTCTTCCTTTTAACCTTGTTACAGATAACCTCTATGCTGAGCCTCTACATCCAGAGTAAGTTGTATAGCAGCTGTGTCAGAAGTGTCATGATATATGGCAGTGAATGTTGGGGCCTCGTGCAGCGGAATGACACAATGACAAATGGATCTGCAATGTGAAATTTGACCAAACCCAACACAACACGTCAGAGGATTTTCTGAAAGCACTATACTTGCATGACAGATCTATTTTTTCTGTATGTACTAGCAATGTGTTGTTCGGTTGGCATAAACAGGCTTATCCAGACTCACAGGCGATTAGTGTATCACTGACATGCATACTTGTAACCTGCTGACTTCCGCCCACCTTGATTGGCGGGAAAAGACAAATTAGTTCCAGAACTAGATGTCGTGAAGACAAGACCTAAGAGTATTTCGTGCTCCCTGTTAGAAAGTGGCAAGACAAGATGGGACTCCAGAATGCCACATTCTGTTTTGGACTGCCTGCCGAACAACTTTCTTTATATTCCGATGTTTCCATTGATTTATACTTTAGTGGAGATGTTGGTATTTTCTTTGAAAAATGGTGACCCTTTGCTTATTCAATTCAAGTCAGATACATCCAGACACGACCGACTCAACAGAATGGTTATCTTCCATCATGACACTCTCCAACTAACCATCTTACCGCTAAACTTTTAAAACCCTATAGAAAGAGGAGTACACATGAATGAGGAGTTGCTTCAAAGATGGCTGCTCTTTTCCCACCAACTTAAGGTCCAAGATTGCCTTCTTTGTGGCCACCACCATCCTCCACAAACACTTTGCGTGACTGCACTACTTTGATCGCAGGAATGTTGTAAGTATGTTATAGCGTCTTTAAAGATTTAAGATTTGTAATGTTTAAAAATCCCGAACCAGAGTCAAAAACTGTAGAGGTCTGAAGTTTTTCCTTTGCTGTACAGTCAAGTCTTTCACTGCTTACAGGCCTTGCAGATCCGGTTCCCAGCTAAATAGGGGTGTCTTCTGTTCTTCTCCACCCGGGTTTGAGGAAAGAATACTGATTGGCTTCTCGTCTGCCTTGGCTTTTTCCATCTCTCCATCTGAGGACTGAGAGTGACGACAGGCTGAGAGCGTTTTAAAAAAGGGGGGGAGTACTTTGCTCAGACAGAGTGGGGTTTGTGGTTAAGAGGGCTGTACAATGTGTTTTGTCATTTTTTTCTTGGGGAAAGAAGTAGGGCTCAGCCTCCTTTATCTTTCTGAATTCTTGGAGTTCATTTTGTGTCTTGTTTGTACTCACTCTCCTCTTGTACCACTGAGCCGGAGACATTATTGTTTATTGCTGTTGGGTGCAACAACTCCATTCTCAGAGTTTTACTTTAACTATCTCAACTGTCAACTTTGACTGATATTTGAGCTTGAGACCGGTGTCAGGATCAGATAAAATGTCTGTGCTAACCCTTCTCTTTAACTCCATCCCAATCTCGATTCAGAATCAAAGAAATTTTCACCTGTGTTTAATGAGTCTCCTCGAAGCCTGCTGAATTAGAACATAAGATTGGGATGACCTGCAGTAAAAAAGAAAAGTAAAACAATTAATAGCCCAAGAGGGGTCAAAAAAGAATACCCAGAATGGGTAGGGAGAAAGAGCCCAAAAGGGTCTCGATCAGGGAAAGAGAGATTTTCAAAAGTGGCCTTGGCAGATCAAAAAGTGAATAAATGTAAGAACAAATACTACACTTTGATTCTGATGATTAGGCTATGTAGTTGCAATAAGGCTGGTATTTATCTCCTGCAAGAAGACGTGACATACGGTTGGAAGGTGAGGATTGAAAAGCCAGCACATAAAAGGAGGTGCACTCTGGCTCACATAAAATACTTGATTGTAACAAGATTTCCTCTGCGGGTTGAAGTAGATGGTAGCGATACTAATTGAATAACTATGTTTTGACAAATATTGTGAATCTGAAAAAATAAACAAAAGTCACGAAACCAATGGTATTGATGTTGTACTCATTTTCTGTACCAAATAATAAAGAAATATTACGCTCTTAATTTTGAATTTCTCAATTAATCGAGCACTCTGCTGGTATTTTTCCTGCCATCTTACAAAATGAGGTTATATATATATATATATATATATATATATATATATATATATATATATATATATATATATATATATATATATTTGTGTATTTAGGCAGCATTTTCTCATTTATGCAAACATTGTTAAAATAACAGAATTTGTCTGTTTAATTATACCTTTTTTATTTTTTAAAAACCAATGTAGCTATTAGCTTTATTATTATTATGGGAGTTACATTTCCCCAATAAATAACATTGGTTCTTTCTAGTGGTTTTGGGTTGGGGAGGAGTTGTTTTTTACTACAAGATTTTGGGTTTTAAATTTCTAAATAATGAATCTAATGTTATTGTCAATTGGGGATATGTATTTGGGACTAAAGAGCGGTGGTTTTATCGCTCCGTGCTCCTCGCTCCAAATTTTTTTTCTTTTAAACATTAGTTATTTTATTCAGCAATGAAAAAAAAAAGAAAGAAAGTCTCAAAGTTTACTCTGAGTTATTTTTAAAAATTATATCTCTGGTAAATGTATATAAGAGAGAGAGAGAGAGAGAGAGAGGGGAGAGGAAGAGGGAGAGGAAGGGAGAGAGAGGGAGAAAGAACGAAAACAGAACATTTGAAGTTCTCAGATTTTTACATCGACATGTTAAATTTTTGATGGGACAGTTTTCTTAAGGCAGGAGACAATTTGGCAACAAATGTCTTCAAATGCGCCAGTGAGTCTATAGATGTTTTTGAAGTTATTTTCTTATAGATTTGAACTTTTTTTGTATTTATGATAAGGATGTGTATTGCTGATTGAATAAATAAGCCAATTTTTCTTTTAATTCGTGTTTTTAAATAAAGAATTTTAGGTTCAATTGTACTATAGGGGCCATTGGATTTTCTCGCCCATTTCGCTTGGTATTCACTCAAATGTTCGATAAAATCTATTTTTGGTGTGAATATAATTTTTGTACTGACAAAAAATTCTAATTTATTTTTTAGCATATATCAAATTGAACTTTATGCCACATTTTTACCTGTCGTCTTTTTGGCGACATTTTTTGTTATTCTTAAATTCACGACTAGTATGTTTTAACATTTTCATGTTTGCTTTTAAATTCGTTAAATTCCGTTAAAACTTGCTTTTGTAAAGTTTTTTTTGTCTGTGTAATAAAATGTTAAAGCAGTAAAAAATATCTTTAGTCCAAGGAAAAAATATGTTTAGTCCAAGGGAAAAAACAATAAAAACCAACATGACTGCCAGCGATTAAAACCTGGAATTAAAGTTAGATTCTCAACACGTTAAAAAGTACATGAGAATTTTATTTCAGGACCAAAAATACAATTAAGACCAACAATCAGTTTCATCCTAAATTTGGGCAAATACCAAGCGAAATGAGCGAAAGAAAACAGTGGCCCCTATTCTACAATTAAACCGATGTTTAAACTTAATTAAATTAAAGAAAATATCTTAAATTTTAATTTAAAAAAAGCAAATAATTAGACTTTCTGACTAATTTGTTGTTTTTTAGAACTGAAAGTAGATTAGATATATTTCTTTATCTTAAAAAATCTATTATCAAATATTAAAATTGTAAACAGTTTGCTTTTGTTAGAAATGTCAAATCTACACGTTTTCACCTTTTGTATTTAAATTTTTAATTTTAATAAAAGTTTTCGCCCGACCAAGGAAAACTTGTTCCAGTTAATTTTTTTCTGAGGAGGAAAATTTGACCCGATATTTTTTCAGATATTTTGTATGAAATTTTAAGACATTAAATGGATCTCTGAATTGTTTATTGACAATTTATTGATATTTTGGGGCAAGTTATGAAAAAAATTTTTTATTCAATCTTTAAAAAATAAACTTCATTGGGTTTTTTCGCTCCAAATTGTACTATAGAAAAAAAATGGATAAATCGATTTGTTTGAAAGTACTTGCGCATTTCTCTGTTATAAATAATAATATACATTATACAATATAGTTACGTTCGTAAAACAAAAAACAAAAAAATATTAAACAACAATACGACGATTAATGGTTATCTCTCCTCTCCCAGAGAAATGTTTTCTTTAAAAAGAAAATAATCACTAATAATGTTTAAAAGTAAAACTTTATTTACTTAAAACAAATCTAAATTCCCTTCCAAAATAAATAGAAAAAATATTGGGCCAAATTTTCCTTCCCTGAAAAAATAGGTTGTTAATGTAATGAAAATTAAAATTGTTTTAAAATACTGTCGGAATTTTCGGGGTCGTAACCGAAATTCGTCGGTTGTTACCATGAAAAAAAGTGGGAATAAAAAAATAGACAAAAAAAGGGAGAAAATTAAAAAAACATACGCAGAGATACAATTCAATATGATTTATTAACAAAAAAGGATTAGTTAACTGCTTTTGTTTCCCAAAGCAGGGCTAAAACGAGTTAACCCAAGGTAACAATTAAATTAAAATAAAAGTACAATAAAATAAGGGAAAAAATGGAGTCTCTTCAAAAGACTATTCCCAAAAGGGGGCTTGCCATTTCAGACGACAATAGGAGAAAAAACTCCAATAAATATTATTGTCCCAAACGACGCCATAAAATACAAGAGTGGATCGAAAGATCCTTACAAAAAGAATTATTGCCTTTGGCAACCACAAATATCGCGACGAAAATAAGGTTACTCAAAAAAAGGGGGGAAAATGGTATATTTTCCCACAAACAAAATGCAATAAAAAAGGGTACAAATACCTTAAGTGAAAGTAAGAAAAAAAGGCATGCAACGATATACATAGAATTTTACTGATGCCTCGTCCTCTCTCCTCCAAACAGCTCGCTCGGGGCAGGTAATTGTCTTAAAATTAAACCCTCAAAGGGTTAAAAAATATCTTGTTGGGTACTTTAACCCAAATCCCCAATAACAATCATCCCTTTTCCAAGGACAATTGTCTCAAAAAAGGTCCTTCTTCAAAAGGTTTTTTTTTTTTCAATATAACAATGGCCTCTGGCCTTCTTCAAAGGGATTTCTTCCAAAAAATGGTTTAACGTCGAAACGTCTCGACGGAGCCCACAACCCCAAATATAACGTCTATCGTTGATATTCTGGCCGGCACTCTCTTCAATAAAGGTTGTCAAATAAAGCCCCAGGCTTTAATACCATAAAAAAGGGGGTTCTTCTTCCAGAGAACGGTCCTTTGAATTTAACGTTGTGTTATCGACGGAGAGCGAGCCCAGATACGTCCGCCTCGGACTCGGATCCTGCTGGCACTTTCTTCAAATTCCTTCATCCTGCCAAGGACGGATCCAACAAAATCTTCACAAACTTTAAGTTTGCTGTCGACCCTTTCTAGAGACCCTTTCTAGAGACCTTTTCTCTGTACATAAAAGAGGAAGATTAAAAAACGTTGATATAATCCTCTTTTAGAGCCGTTTACTCTTTACCTAAGGGGGGGGGGGTAGAAAACCCCATCAACGGAGCACCAAAAAGGACTTGTTCTTTCCTCTAAGAACGAGCTGATACTGATTCAAAAACGGCGCGAAAGTGGTTAGGCTGGAAAAAGGGGGAAATGGCCTTGAACCCTGAAGGGTTTGAGTATTCTGTCAGTGCAGATCATGCCCCTGTAGTCGGCCGACTACTATTCACCAAGCCCATAGCAGACGAACTACAGCAGTGAATGATGATGATTATGATGCCGAATATGTCAAGCTGGGGATGGCTGGGCAGCTGGGTACTGAAGGAAAGGAAAGGACGAAGCTCAGAGAGGCAACAAGTTTAGTACAAAAAAAAGGAAAGGAAAATGAAGCGCTAAGTTGACAGCCACCTTACTGACAATTTAAACAAGCAACGTTGACTTCCCCACCCCCAAATGGTCAAGCACAGATACAGAGGTTGGAAGAGCTACCCCCCCCCCCTCACTCACTGCCAAAATGGCTAAGAACTAAAATTTCCAAAATACTTCAGGGATTTTTCAATTTCTATTTTATATCTCAGGAAACGAAAATTTACGTATAATCCTATGCTTAATCCGACATGTTCTACTATAACTCTCAAAATATTAGCAAGATTTTGTCAAATATCTTATGGTCTTACACTTAAAGTGACATCGATCCCAACCCATATTGATGAGATCCTTTGACGCCCACCCCTATCCTTGGACCACTCATTGGCAGAATAGAACGTTTATGAAAGAAGGTACATTTTCATTATGGAGCGATAAAAAAAGAGCCGCTCCTTTTTTATAGGAGTTGGAGCAGGAGCGGCTCATTTTTGAAAATGGGGAGCGTGAGAGGAGCCAGCTCCAATTTTGGGTGTTGGAGCAAGAGCGAGAGCCCTGTATATATATATATATATATATATATATATATATATATATATATATATATAACTCCTTGCATCTGAACTTTTGATGTAATAAAATTTGTATTATGTAATTTTATGCAATTTTTTATTTTCATCTTTCCTTCTTTAAAATTGATTGCTCTACTCAACGTATTGAGCTTTACTTTATCACGATAGATCACTTTACGATACTTCACTTATCGTTAATTCTATTATATATATATATATATATATATATATATATATATATATATATATATATATATATATTTACTTTAATTCACCCCAGACAAAGCACATTGTCACCGAGACGTAAGGGGCTACTGTGGGATTAGTGGTCAGAATTAAAGGGGGGCATCCTAAGTGAGGAGTTGTGCAGCGAAATGTTTGTTTACATTACATTTAAATTTCTGCATGTCGGTACAGTCAGGGAAACAGAGAGCAGGGAGGGAGTTCGAAGCCTGGGTGACGGCCCCATCGTCACTGTCATACAACATCACACTTCTTACCTCTGCTAATAATTGGGATGGCTCGGGATGTTAGACTTTCACACTAAATGTGTGCTAAAATAGTCGTCAGTTTTGGGATTGAGAAATTGAGATTGGGAGTTAGAAAAAACTTCCATTTTAATTGTTCTAATTAGTCGTAATTTGCAATTAACTCATTAAGTGATCTATCTGCTACTAACTTTCTATCTATCACTTTCACTATCACTGTATGTTGTTTGACCCCCACTCTTATTTTATATGTTGTCTATTACTCTCGCTGTCATCCCTCTATCTCCTTCTCAGGGGGAGATATATAGGGAGGATTAAAAAGTTAATTTTAACTTTTGTTTTCTGATTCTTTTTTAATATTTAACTGGCTTTACAAACTCAATTTTTCCAGATTCAAATAATTTTACCCAAGCTCAATGGATGACCTAACTGATTGCATTTTTTCTAGTAATATTAGAATCATATCAACATTGTCTCGTATCAACATTGTCTCGAGGGCTGAGTTAGAATTTTTAATGCAAGAAAAATCCAGCTCCTAAAAGTGAGACAAAAATAAAAAAGAATGCCTCAGTCTTGAAGGATTTCTCCTTTGCTGACCGACAGAAAAGATGAAATTTTCTATCAGAACAGATACTACATTTTGCATTATTTATTTGCTAAGGTAAAAAAATATACAATGTAACAAATCAGGCACAAGGCTATCAAAAGTGTAGGCAAAATGGCGTTCGTTTGTGATTCATTGCAGTTCTTGGTCTTTTGGCTAAGATCAAAGTGTAGTATCTGTTCTGACTGTCCTGTGCAGTTATGGGAGGTTAACCCCCTCCCATGCTTTGCCTCCCCTCTTTGGGGAGGAGTAAGTTTATTGCTTACTGTCTGAGGCGCCCTGCCCAGGCAATTTTTTGAGATTCACCTCACTCTTCCTCTAGAGTGAAAATTCCCACCTTCCGACCTTGTGTCACATTCTACTTTGTGGGACGTAGATAAATAGGTGATTCATCTCGGCCTTTTGGCTAAGATCAAAGTGTAGTATCTGTTCCGATGGATACTGCACGCCTGTCCTGTGCAGTTCTAGGAGGTCCACCCTCCCAGGCTTCGCCTCCCCTCTTTGGGGAGGAGTAAGTTTATTGCTTACTGTCTGAGGCGCCCCTACCGGGAATGCCGACGGGGCTGCCCAGGCAATTTTTAAATGGCCAGAGTGCTCACCTCTCGAGCGCTGGCTTTTAACCCCACTTTCTCGACCCAAGCTGTGGTCACATCTTACTTGTGGGAGTAAGATAAAACTGGCCTTGTGCCTAACTCCGGGAGGAGTAAATAAACATCTCGGCCTTTTGGCTAAGATCAAAGTGTAGTATCTGTTCCGATGGATACTGCACGCCTGTCCTGTGCAGTTCTAGAGGGTCCACCCTTCCAGGCTTCGCTTCCCCTCTTTGGGGAGGAGTAAGTTTATTGCTTACTGTCTGAGGCGCCCCTACCGGGGAATGCCGACGGGGCTGCCCAGGCAATTTTTAAATGGCCAGAGTGCTCACCTCTCGAGCGCTGGCTTTTAACCCCACTTGCTCGACCCGATCTTGGGTCACATCTTACTTGTGGGAGTAAGATAAAACTGGCCTTGTGCCTAACTCCGCGAGGAGTAAATAAACATCTCGGCCTTTTGGCTAAGATCAAAGTGTAGTATCTGTTCCGATGGATACTGCACGCCTGTCCTGTGCAGTTCTAGGAGGTCCACCCTCCCAGGCTTCGCTTCCCCTCTTTGGGGAGGAGTAAGTTTATTGCTTACTGTCTGAGGCGCCCCTACCGGGGAATGCCGACGGGGCTGCCCAGGCAATTTTTAAATGGCCAGAGTGCTCACCTCTCGAGCGCTGGCTTTTAACCCCACTTGCTCGACCCGATCTTGGGTCACATCTTACTTGTGGGAGTAAGATAAAACTGGCCTTGTGCCTAACTCCGCGAGGAGTAAATAAACATCTCGGCCTTTTGGCTAAGATCAAAGTGTAGTATCTGTTCCGATGGATACTGCACGCCTGTCCTGTGCAGTTCTAGGAGGTCCACCCTCCCAGGCTTCACCTCCCCCCCTTGTGGGAGGAGTAAGTTTATTGCTTACTGTCTGAGGCGCCCCTACCGGGGAATGCCGACGGGGCTACCCAGGCAATTTTTAAATGGCCAGAGTGCTCACCCCTCAAGCGCTGGCTTTTAACCCCACTTGCTCGACCCGATCTTGGGTCACATCTTACTTGTGGGAGTAAGATAAAACTGGCCTTGTGCCTAACTCCGCGTGGAGTAAATAAACATCTCGGCCTTTTGGCTAAGATCAAAGTGTAGTATCTGTTCCGATGGATACTGCACGCCTGTCCTGTGCAGTTCTAGGAGGTCCACCCTCCCAGGCTTCGCCTCCCCTCTTTGGGGAGGAGTAAGTTTATTGCTTACTGTCTGAGGCGCCCCTACCGGGGAATGCCGACGGGGCTGCCCAGGCAATTTTTAAATGGCCAGAGTGCTCACCTCCTGAGCGCTGGCTTTTAACCCCACTTGCTCGACCCGATCTTGGGTCACATCTTACTTGTGGGAGTAAGATAAAACTGGCCTTGTGCCTAACTCCTGGAGAGGAGTAAATTACTCATTGCAGTTCTTGGCCTTTTGGCTAAGATCAAAGTGTAGTATCTGTTCCGATGGATACTGCACGCCTGTCCTGTACAGTTCTAGGAGGTCCACCCTCCCAGGCTTTGCATCCCCTCTTTGGGGAGGAGTAAGTTTATTGCTTACTGTCTGAGGCGCCCCTACCGGGGAATGCCGACGGGGCTGTCCAGGCAATTTTTAAATGGCCAGAGTGCTCACCTCTCGAGCGCTGGCTTTTCTAACCCCACTTTCTCGACCCGATCTTGGGTCACATCTTACTTGTGGGAGTAAGATAAAACTGGCCTTGTGCCTAACTCCTGGGGAGGAGTAAATAAATCATCTCGGCCTTTTGGTCGAGATCAAAGTGTAGTATCTGTTCCGATGGATACTGCACCCTATAGACTGGTATTGTTTTGGCCTTCGGGGCTTGATTTACGCCGATCTATGGGATTGTCCTGTGCAGTTCTATGAGGTCCACTCTCCCAGGCTTTGCCTCGCCTCTTTGGGGAGGAGTAAGTTAATTGCTTACTGCTTGAGGCGCCCCTACCGGGGAATGCCGACGGGGCTGCCCAGGCAATTTTTGATGGTCAGAGTGCTCACCTCTCGGGCGCTGGCTTTTCAACCCCCACTTTCCGACCTGAGCTTGGGTCACATCTTACTTGTGGGAGTAGGATAAAAACTGGCCTTGTGCCTAACTCCTGGAGAGGAGTAAATTACTCATTGCAGTTTTTGGTCTTTTGGCTAAGATCAAAGTGTAGTATCTGTTCCAATGGATACTGCACCTCATAGACTGGTATTGTCTTGGCCTTCGGGGCTTGATTTACGCCAGTCTATGGGTTTGTCCTGTGCAGTTCTAGAAGGTCCACCCTCCCAGGCTTTGCCTCCCTTCTTTGGGGAGGAGTAAGTTTATTGCTTACTGCCTGAGGCGCCCCTACCGGTGAATGACGACGGGGTTGCCCAGGCATTTTTTGTAGGCCAGAGTGCTCAAATTCTCGGGCGCTGGCTTTTCAAATCCCATTTTCCGACCTTGTGTCACATCTTACCGCTGTGGGAGGTAGATAAATAAATATAATCATTGCAGTCACCATAATACCATATTTACTCTTGGGGCAATCCTACTTGAAAAATATCTCCATTTTGAAATTTAAAATTTTATTCTTTATAAATATATGTTTATACAAATTCATTGGCAGAGGGAGTGGGACAACAAAAAAAAAAAACGGTCAATTCAGGCGATAGCTTTTCATTGTCTTCTAGTTCATTTCGGTCATTAGATAAACCGATTTTAGTTGTAAGCCAAAACGCCACATAGTCGTGATTTTACTCACGACGCAGAAAACGAAATAACTTTTCCCACTTTTTTGGTTGGAAGAAGTTAACCATGGATTTCTTTGGAGTTTTGTACATCCCAAACTTTCTGCTTGTCATATTGTTGTTTTTAACCACCTTTTATCTGTAAGTCCACAATTTATTTTTTAACTTTTTAAAAACGTTGTTCGATTGAAATCAAACGGATTTAAATCATTTATTTACATCGTAATTTAAATCAATTCATCCCGACCCCCTTCTTTCAAATATATAAAACAAAAACAAAATAAACAAACACGCGATAGCAAAATTAGGTAGAACTTTCACCCTTTGCCCTCATTCTGTCAACAAAAAGATAAAAATGAGATTCTGTTTTTGTTCGTGCCATTACTCGTCAACACAAGAACATGATTACATCTAAGATTAAAATAAAACGGTTACATGTCGTTGAAAATTGGTGGAAAGCGGGATATCTCAATGGTGATACTGAAACTTCGCACCCAGCATGGCGACAGAATGTGATGTCAATGTATCGTCATCACTTTGCGTCGGTGTTAATCTGAAAAAGAAAAAAAAAATGAAGAAAAGAAGGTAGCTAGCGATGAATAGTGATTTGTTTTCTGACTTTTGCAGTAAAAAATAAAATATTACTATTTCTTTTTTTCTTCATTTTTATTGTAGAAAATAAAATCAGTGTTTTTTATAAATATAAGTCATTTTTGCTTTTTTCAGATTACAAATTTACAATTTAACAAACAAAAAAGTTTTTTTTCACATTTTTCAAATAATAAAATCAAGTTTTGGCACTTCTGCAGAATAGGGACGAGCCGAAATTTATTTGTTTTCATTTTAGAAGAGCTCTAATATTGTAAGGGATAGACAACTCTTTTTTTTCACTTTTAGGTACGTAATTTCTCCGAAAATGGAAAATATGAATTTTTAAAATAAGAATTAATGCAAATACAATTGAGTAATATAATATTTATCGTAGAAATTAAAATGTGTGAAAATAGAACATTTATCGAAGAAAAGAAAATTTGGGAAAATCAACAGTATATTTTTTTCATTTCAAAAAGTCATCGTGTTTGGTTTAACACATTTTTTTTTGTTTGTTTTTTAGTTTAAAAAATTAATTTTTCTCTTGTTTTTTTTTTTCTTCTCTTGTTTTTGTTTTTTAAACGGGATAGAATTCAGAAATAAATTGCGTATATTCAGGGCATTCACGTCCATTTTCGGAAAAATTAGAAATTATGTACTAAAAAGAGAGTTGTCGGCCCCTTACACTATTGGAGCTCTTCTAAAATGAAAACAAATAAATTTCGGCTGTTTTTTTTTTTGCAGTGTTTTTTTTTGGATTTGAAAAATAAATAAATAAATAATAAGTGATGACCATAAGTGTCGAACTTTCAACATTAGCATAAATTTAAATTTAACTTTCAAAATCCAATCTCGCCTCTACATGACTTACACATTATTATTTTTATTAGAAGCATAAAAAAAATTAACTAACACGATCATTTCATTTATAAAAAAAATTGTCTAATTAATTTATTTATAAACTTAATGAAATAAACTTAATAATAAAAACTCGAAACAATTTGTTTCAATAAATTATTATTTGCCCGCCTCAGTAAGCTAGAGTACTTTTTTCAGATTTAACACCGTCCACAAAGTGCTGACGGCACATTGATGTCACATTATGCTTGATGCGAAGTTTCAATATCACCATCTCAATTTTTTTGTTGAGTGTGTATCTGTGTGTTTGTGTGTGTGTGTGTGGGGGTGGGGGGGTGGGGGGGGGGTAGCTAAGGATCCTCATCTACAAATTTACCAAAAATATTTTCGACTTTAGAGTGGGTGTGTTCATTCTACTATAAATGTAATGTAGAATCATCACCCATATGGTCATTAGTTTTCTAGTCCTTTGGTCCAGGTGTCTGAGTTCTTCTTTTGTCCAGCTTATGAAGGGTTCAGAATATCTTACTAGTGATACTTATTCCTTTTATCAGGTTTCTACGATAAGAAATTTCCTAATTATTTTTACATCAGTAAATATTTCAATATTAATAATTCAATTCCATCTTTTAATGATTTTCTTTCCTTTTACAGATACGGAAGAAGAACTTTTGGCTTTTTTAGTCAATATGGAATTAAGTATCCAAAGGCAACAGCGTTTTTGGGAAATCTTATTGAAATGGGCCAGAAAGTGAGTATTTCATATTTTGAAGTTTTTTTTTTACTTACATTTTCAAATTCTTAAAGAACTGACTTCCATAATTTATAGTTTTTTTTTGTTTTTGCTTTAAATGCTAAGTAAATTATAATTTCATAGGCAATGTGATGTAATCATAGGAAAATAAGGAGGTTTTAGAATAGTGTTGACACTCGCTTCCAATCGTAAATCATATAAATAGTAGGAATTTAATCTTAATTTTCTATGTTGATAAAAATGAAGTTTTTTAATTAATTATTCTAAAAACTGCATTATTTCACGATTTCCTTGTTGTATATTTCATGTGTTATTATATTTTTGCATAGAGTAAGTTCGGGAAACTTCTGCCATTACTAACCAGTAGAGCGCTACCACTGTCGACCAAGGGAAGAGTCTATCAGGCATGTCTACGCAATGTGATGATGTATGGAAGTAAAACCTGGCCAGTGAGGGTTAGTTGAGGATATGTGTTGCATGGAGTGAAATGATATGAGAATCATACGATTGATGTGTAATGTGAGTTTTAAGTTTTAAGGACTAGGCTTAGTTCTGATGACCCGAGGAAGATTAAATCTGGACAGTATAGGGAGATGTGTGCAGAAGAGTAGACGTCGATGGTATGGCCACATTGAAAGAATGCACGAGAGTTAGTAGATGTAGAACAGTTAAGGTAGCATGTCCAGTTCACAAGGGAAGGCCAAGAGAAACATGGGAGGAAATTATAAAAATGGACTTGAGAAAAAAAGGGATAAAGACCTGGCCATAGATAGGTTACTTTGGAAGTCAATTTCTAAAATCCGTCCAACACCTGGCAGCATGTAAAACAGACGTTAAATCGATGATGATGATGATAATGATGATGATTATTATTATTTTCATTAAAGACAAATATATGTCAGCAAAGTTTCCATCAGAAGAATCTATAGTTTTATCAATCCAAAATATATTTAAAAAATCAGATAATTTTAATAAAATATGAGAAATAAAAACGATTCTAATCATCACACAATATAACATTTATTATTTGTTTAGGCACCAAGGACCAGTTGTTGATTAAGACCATCATTGAGGACTGTAGGAAGAGGCAGAGAAACATAAGCGTGGCTTGGATCGATTACCAAAAGGCATACGATAGTGTACCCTACACGTGGCTACTGCGGTGCCTTGAATTATATAAGATCCATCCGGTCATCAAGAAAACCATGGCTTTATACATATAGATGTGGCAAACAACCATGGCATTAAGCCACACTAATGGAAGAATAACAATCCCTGACGTCAAGATCTGAAGAGGAATCTTCCAAGGAGATAGCTTATCTCCTTTACTCTTTTGCCAGTGATAGATTTGCTAAGTAAACTACCGAATAAAAGCTAGAGTGCCTACAAACAGTCAACCACCTGCTCTTCATGGATGACCTCAAGCTGTATGCCAGTTCAGATGCTGACTTAAGTCAACTCTTGCAGGTTGTATATACCTTCTCCAAAGATATTGGAATGAAGTTTGGTCTGGACAAATGTGCTAAGTGCTTCCTCAGAGCTGGAAAGAAGATCCAAACGGGAAACATATAGCTTGCTGAAGAGACCGACATCAAAGACCTTGAAGAACAGGAACAATACAAATACCTTGGCATAGAAGAAAACGATTCAATTGAACATGCCAAGACGAGAGAAAAAATTGGCAGTTAAAATATGTATACTTTGTGAGAAAATTTGTAAAACACAGCTCACAAACAAAAACAAAGTAATTGCCATTAACCAGCTAGCCATGCCAGTGATAGCATACAGCCTTGGCATTATTGACTGGCCACAAAAATACATTAACAGACTAGACACTAAAACGAGGAAAATGTTGACACTGTACAGAGTAATGTAAGGAACCAGTGTCTACCAAGTCTGTATCTGCCAAGATTAACAGGAAGTGTAGGTGTCTCAGAAATTGACCATCAACATCAAGCCATTATTGTGTGCACCGACCAATATCTGATGAGCTCCCAGAATTCAAACCTTATGATGGTACATCAACACCAAGAAACAAGAGAAAGTAGAACAACCTCTATCACAAAACTGGACAAACACTTTGGACAATACTGTCTTACAAATGAGGCAGAAACAGAAAACAAACCTACCAAGGAAATAGCCCGGAAGAACCGTCAGAAATACACCAAGACCTTCCATTGCAGAAAACTAGAAGAATGAGCCAACCAACAAAATGACAAATATTTTCTGGATGAACTATCCCAGGAATATATAGATAAGGAAGGCTCTGTAGACTAACTGCAAAGAGGATAGCTCCACTATGATCAGGAGAGGATGATAATGGCTGCCCAAGATCAAGGCTTGATAACCAATGCTTTTAAGAAAATGAGTGATCTCAGCAACGACAATAAGTGCAGGTTCTGTCATACAGAAGTAGAGAGTGTGAGCCACTTGACATCTAGTTGTAAGGTTCTGCGAGGGGATGGCTATTATACAATGAGACACAATGGAGTGTGCAAATATCTTCACTGGACCATCTGTAAAAAGTTGAATATCCAGTGTAACAGCAAGTCCTGGTAGCATACACCAGAAAGAACAGTTGGAAATAAGTCATACACCATCCACTATGAATATGCAATTCTTGCAGCTACATATCTAGAAAACGGAGCTGGTAAACCTGAAATAGTGATATGGGACAAAGTGTCCCTAATGATGCTGGCTTAAACAGAGCTGAGAGGGAAAAGATAATGAAATACCAAGGTCTTATGTATAACATGAAAAGAAACTGGAATTCTAGGAAAATCTCCATCATTTCAGTAATTATAGGAGCAACCGGACTCATGAAAAAGAATTTTAAAAACTACCTGGCGAATATACCCGGTGAACCAAGTACAAGAGAGATACAAACAATTGCACTTAAAGAGACGGTAAGAATCTTAAAAATATCTCTGGGTTGGAGTGTCTGAAATAGTGGGTGAATGTCGGGCATCCTATCAGATGCCTCATCCCCAGAAAAGACAAAAAGAAAATTGAAACAAAAAAAAAGAAAATTTGAATGCCTACTAGACATAATTCTCGAGTGTCTAAGGTTTCTTTGTACAAAGGTTTGCCAGGACAACCTGGCATGAAGATACTCCACCTTACAAGTAAACCCTGACCAAATATTCAAAATGACAGTATTTGAAGCCCAATTCAGATCTCCTCGGTATTCCTACAAACTAGATAATACAAGGAATAGTGCACCTTCTCCAAATAATGTTGCCTAGAGTAACAGCACTAAGTTGGATACTCTACCAGACTAGATGAATTCTTGTCCTGGAATCCGGTAAGACCAAGAGACCACAAGAAAGATATACTATAACATAGTTAACTGGTCAATTAGTGAAACGAAAATTTCTTAACTTCTTTACACACTCAACATTTGAAAGGTGAAGGAGAACTTTAATTGAACACTCGGATATATATGTATCTCATATAGAGATCAAGTGTTAGCTCCTAGGAAGGGGTCCCTTGATTTCTGAGAACTTACACTAAAAGGAAATATATATATATATATATATATATAAACAAACTTATTGTATATCTTTTCTAGCAAATTACTATATATTTTTTATGAATCTAACTCATTAATATTTTTAGTTTTCTTGAAATTATCTTTTCATGGATTTTATTTAATATATTTGTGTCCAATTCAAAAAAAAAAGTAATTTGAAATATTTGTGTCCAATTCAAAAAAAAGTAATTTGAAATATTTGTGTCCAATTCAAAAGAAAAAAGTAATTTGAAATATTTGTGTCCAATTCAAAAAAAAAGTAATTTGAAATATTTGTGTCCAATTAAAAAAAAAGTAATTTAAAATATTTGTGTCCAATTCAAAAACAAAAGTAATTTGAAATATTTGTGTCCAATTAAAAAGAAAAAAGTAATTTGAAATATTTGTGTCCAATTCAAAAAAAAGTAATTTGAAATATTTGTGTCCAATTCAAAAAAAAAAGTAATTTGAAATATTTGTGTCCAATTCAAAAAAAAGTAATTTGAAATATTTGTGTCCAATTCAAAAGAAAAAAGTAATTTGAAATATTTGTGTCCAATTCAAAAAAAAAGTAATTTGAAATATTTGTGTCCAATTAAAAAAAAAGTAATTTAAAATATTTGTGTCCAATTCAAAAACAAAAGTAATTTGAAATATTTGTGTCCAATTAAAAAGAAAAAAGTAATTTGAAATATTTGTGTCCAATTAAAAAAAAGAAGTAATTTAAAATATTTGTTTAATTAAAAAAAAAATAATTTGTAAAGTCTTTTACTTGATGATTAGTATTTTTCAAACTTTTTCAAATTTCATATTTCTTTTCTTCTAGGGTTTTTTGAATATATTGTTTGATTGGAAGAAAGAATATGGCGACTGTTATGGGTAAGGAATCTTTCTACGATGAATAGTACTTTTAAATTTCATATTTATTTTCTTTTAAGGATTTTTAAATGTATTCTCTGACTGGAAGAAGAAAGATGGAGGGTTTCGGTACAAATTATTTTTGATGAATTACGCAATAAATATACACATTGTAACTCAATAAAATTTGGTAAAAGTAGATAGAAATTAAATTCAAAGACGTCAAAATAAAGAATGGAATAAGTAGAGAAATGATGTATTTTTCTTTGAAGATGCAGAATAATTGATAAAATTTTGAGGTTGACTAATTTTGATTTGCACAAATGTCATTTGTTAGAGAAATAGATTAATTTTTATTTCACCATAAATATAGCAAACTTTCCATTATTCTCATTGTTTAGTCAACCTAATTATAATTCACTATTTTTATCGTTTTGCAGAATGTTTTTTGGCTCTATACCCACTTTGGTCATCGGTGACCCTGAAATTATTAGAGAAATCATGGTAAAAAGTTTCTCCAATTTTACAAACCGGCCCGTAAGTAATCTTTTTTGCTTTGCTTCTAATCTCAATCAGGCTTGGAGGATATTGTTATATTTGGCAAATCTAATTTAGTTGTATAGAAGTTAAGAATGATAGAAATGGAAGAAGGAAAATGGGGGATGGTGAGGAACCTATTAGATTAGAGACTTTTTTAGGACCTTGTCTAAGAGGGAGAGACTAGTAGTTTGTGCACCAGCCCAGATGTGGCAACAATACTTTATGCATTGACGAATGGTGGCTTTGTAGAGATATAGGATACTGTCAGGTGTGAGAAATTTTATAGCTTGGTAAAGGGAGCCCCCCTTCTTCTTTGCAGCAGACTTAGCAGTATCTTCTATGTAGTTGTTCCAATTCATGTTACATGTGAATGTTAAGCCGAGGAGTTTGAATGTTGGACTCTCACGTAGGGTGCTATTAACCATGGCAATCGGTGGTTGGAAACGTTTCTTATAATTGTTAAAGGAAGGTTAGGGTTAGGTTTAGGGTTAGGTTTCCAGCTATCAGGGAAGCAAGATTCGGCAAAGCATTTGTTATTGAGTTCAGAGAAGACAGCGGTCTTAATGCTATACTATAGCAGGTCCACATGCTTTGGAGGTGTCAAGCTTTTTATGATATCCATATATCATATGGCAGATGAAGCTAGGGCAGTAACACTTAGTATACCCAAAGCCTTTGACAAGGTCTGGCATGAAGGTCTTCTCATGAAAATTAATTTGTATGGTATTACTGGACGAATATTTAACATAATCAGATCCATTCTAGCCAAAAGAATGATTCAGGTTGTCCTCGATGACCGTACATCCAAAGAATATGACATTTATGCGGGTGTACACCAGGGGTCGATCCGCGGTTCTTTTATTGTTCTAGATTTTCATAAACCACTTTCATGATGAAATTGTGTCTTAGATGGGTATATTTGCTGATGACACCATACTCTATTCTTGGCATGTGTGTAAAATGAAAGCACATATATCCAAGGCAATGGCTGTGTGTAGCGCAGGCGGCTTCATTGGTTTGGTCATGTTGAAAGAATGGATGAGAGTTCTCGGGTTAGTAGATGTCGAACAGTACAATAGCAGGTTCAATTTGAAGGGAAGTTCAAGGCAAATATGGGAGTAAGTGATAAGGATGAATTTAAGAAAAAGAGAGATAAATAAAGACCTGGCCAGAGATAGGTTAGGTTTGGGAGTCAATTTCTAAAAGTTGTCCAACACGTGTCAGCATGTAAAACAGATGTTAAACTGAATATGATGAAAATATTTTTCGTATTTTTTCAGATAGCTTTTCCGGTAGATGAGAACAGTTCAAATATGCTAATTTTAGCCAAAGACGAACACTGGAAATATCTTCGAACCGTCTTGGCGCCATCTTACAGTTCTAAAAAAATGCGTGAGGTTGGTATGACATGAAATAGCTTTTTCAAATTAATTTGCTTTGTCACTTTTAAGAAGAAAAGAAGTAAATGATATATGAAATTAAGTGAATCAATTAATTGTGGTTAATTATACAGATTCATTAGTATCGCCTGTACTGAGGATTGAACCTTTAACCTTAAGAAGATTATCACTTCTTGAGGTTGAAGTTTCAACCTTCAGTATGTGTGATACTAAGAAGAAAATTAAGAATTACTTCAGACTTCTAACCGGTCATGGCAGACGGAATCAGAAGAAGAAGAAGAAGAAGAAGAAGAAGAAGAAGAAGAAGAAGAAGAAGAAGATGATGATGATGATGATGATGATGATGATGATGATTATTATTATTATTAGTATAATAATAATAATAATAATAATAATAATAATAATAATAATAATAATAATAATAATAATAATAATAATAATAATAATAATAATAATAATAATAATAATAATAATAATAATAATAATAATAATAATAATAATAATAATAATAATAATAATAATAATAATAATAATAATAATAATAATAATAATAATAATAATAATAATAATAATAATAATAATAATAATAATAATAATAATAATAATAATAATAATAATAATAATAATAATAATAATAATAATAATAATAATAATAATAATAATAATAATAATAATAATAATAATAATAATACGATAGCGTGTGTGTTCGTGTGTCACGCTTCCGGCAAAAGCTCTGCGCATGCGTGCCGCACCTAGATTAAAAAAAAACAGTCAACTCGCTTTATTTTCAAAACATTTTAAAGTATTCCCCTCTGGCGTAACGGTTAGCGATGTAGTATTTTTGACTTCGGCCCGACTGGTTTATAGTTCGATCCCAACCAACCTCTAAGATTTTTTTTTCTACATTTATAGGGGAAGGGGAAGAGAGGTAGGGAGGGGACGACCGGGAAGACACATATTAATGCGTGTGTGATTTTGTGTGTCATGCTTACATCGAAAGCAACGACTTTCCGAATCTTTGTATGCTACTCACCTGGTTAAAAAGTACTTTTTTTGTGTTGCTTTAAACTTAAAACTCTGTTTTGTTTTATATTTTGGCGTTTTTAAGGGCATTGTCTATTTAATTACGTTTTCTTTTGGTTGTAGAGAAGGCCAGTATTATTTTTTTTATTTATTTATATTTTTTTTGAACGGATGGCATATCAACCTTTTTTAGTAGATATGCGCAGTGTCCATCGTACACGAGTTACCATTTAAAACAAATATTTCACTCTTATCTAGAAAGGTTGGGGGGCTCATAATAAAGGAAGTGTAACTAACAAATAGAGGGTGCTTTGTTACATTAGGACCCGCGCTAACTTTGACCCCGTCGTTAGAATTAGGGTCAGTGTGGCAGACGATAACTTCGTCAACTTTTTCAGTTTTATTTTCAAGAAATAATTAAAAAATAAACGAACACAACACGGTGTAAGTAAAAATAAAAATTTTAAAATTAAAAAGATTCCGTGTAATTTACACGGGTCCCGCTAGTTATTATTATTATTATTATTATTATTATTATTATTATTATTATTATTATTATTATTATTATTATTATTATTATTATTATTATTATTATTATTATTATTATTATTATTATTATTATTATTATTATTATTATTATTATTATTATTATTATTATTATTATTATTATTATTATTATTATTATTATTATTATTATTATTATTATTATTATTATTATTATTATTATTATTATTATTATTATTATTATTATTATTATTATTATTATTATTATTATTATTATTATTATTATTATTATTATTATTATTATTATTATTATTATTATTATTATTATTATTATTATTATTATTATTATTATTATTATTATTATTATTATTATTATTATTATTATTATTATTATTATTATTATTATTATTATTATTATTATTATTATTATTATTATTATTATTATTATTATTATTATTATTATTATTATTATTATTATTATTATTATTATTATTATTATTATTATTATTATTATTATTATTATTATTATTATTATTATTATTATTATTATTATTATTATTATTATTATTATTATTATTATTATTATTATTATTATTATTATTATTATTATTATTATTATTATTATTATTATTATTATTATTATTATTATTATTATTATTATTATTATTATTATTATTATTATTATTATTATTATTATTATTATTATTATTATTATTATTATTATTATTATTATTATTATTATTATTATTATTATTATTATTATTATTATTATTATTATTATTATTATTATTATTATTATTATTATTATTATTATTATTATTATTATTATTATTATTATTATTATTATTATTATTATTATTATTATTATTATTATTATTATTATTATTATTATTATTATTATTATTATTATTATTATTATTATTATTATTATTATTATTATTATTATTATTATTATTATTATTATTATTATTATTATTATTATTATTATTATTATTATTATTATTATTATTATTATTATTATTATTATTATTATTATTATTATTATTATTATTATTATTATTATTATTATTATTATTATTATTATTATTATTATTATTATTATTATTAATAATAATAATAATAATAATAATAATAATAATAATAATAATAATAATAATAATAATAATAATAATAATAATAATAATAATAATAATAATAATAATAATAATAATAATAATAATAATAATATTTTTTTTTTTTTTTTTTTTTTTTTAACAAAATAAAAACGATAAGAAAATAAATGAACTCTTTTTATCTGATCCCATTTTAAATTTGAATGGATTTTCAATTTCAGATGATTCCATTGTTTGAAAATGTCCTGAAGACATTTGAAAAAAACTTAAATAAAATTGCAGATAGCAAGGAAGCAACAGATGTCACCATGTGAGTCTATTTCTCTATTTTTAATCATTTTCTTTCAAACAAAATATAGTCTTAAATAGCTGCACATACCTTGTTGCCTGAAAGTGTTTTTATTTTTTTTGTTTCGCATTTTTTCTTTTTTTTTACAAACTTGACCAACAGATACCATAATGTTTTAAAATGAACTCTTAAAATCCTATTTTATTAAAAGAAATAAAAAAAATTAAAACTTTGATTTCATCATCAGCGGTTCATTTTGGTAAACACATCAATTTACTAAAGGATGTGATGATGGAAATCTGAAATTGCCTTGGAAATGTGAAAACCAAAAGAAGTTTCCCAATTATCATTTTTTACTAAAAGTGAAGAAAGACAATTCTAAAAGACCTGTTTATCAATAATAAATATTTAATGAACAAAGAAAAGTTATTATTGATTTTATTAAGTTTTTGGTGTTTCTTTAAATCATCCTCAAAACATTATGAATAAAAAGGATTACCAGGCAACGCCGGGTAGGGACAGCTAGTTATAAATAGAAAGGACTGTGTTTTAACAATTGAACTATGAAATTATTTAGAAAAAAATGCTTAGTTGAAGGAAATGATTTTCCTGAATATATCTTGAATACAAATTTATGTTATATTATAAAGTATATGATATGCCATAACAAAATAAGCATTTTCAAAATTCTATTCAATATTTTTCACATTCAAGAATTTATGATGTTCAATTGAATGATGCTTTTGAAGTACGGAAATTTGCATATTTCTTTTTTTTATAGAATAAATGTATGTGCTATTTTCTTGGGATAAAAGGTTATAAATACACTGGGAAATATGCATGCCAAACGAGTAAAATACAAGAAGATTCCGTTTTTTATGCTTATTTTGAGTCAACCAAAACGCAGGGTAGGTAGAGCTAGTTATAAATAGAAAATACTGTTTTAACAATTGAACTATGAAATTATTAGAAAAATATGCTTAGTTGAAGGCAATGGTTTCCCTTAACTTATCTCATTTAAAATATATGATGCTAGCTGTACCTATCGATGTGGTACAATGTGCTGAAGGATCTCGGGGAAAAAATGGACCCCCAAGAACATGGGTGTCAAGAAGCTGGAGGAAGTTACCCAAAAGAGGCCCTACAAGCAAAATCCTAAAAGGAGAGGAGCTCAGTGATACAAACTCCCTAACCAGGTGTCAAACATGGTGTCTAAGGTAGAAATTAGAGGAAGGACAATAGAGGCACATCGATGCTCGATCAGAAGTCTCATTCCTAAAAACAAGTTTTTGAGGAATTAAAGACTGCAACAGAAGGATTAAAAGATTCAGATCTAACAGTGACCTTAGCAAACGGGTAGAAGATGGAATTAAACAGCATGGTTCACTTACCTATTACAGTGGAACAAATTAAAGCTTTGTGATATTGGGTGTAGATCGGATGAAAAAGAACCGATCCTAACTAAAATTTCACCCTAACGGGTGGGTATACTACAGTGGTAAGTTCAACATCTACTTGATAGAAAAAGTTAAGTGACCCCCCATACACTGCGACTTATTGCTCTACCAAGCAACCGAATGGAAATCATTCCCCTTCAAAATGCTACCGAACCCCAATTCCAGAAAGTAAACTGATGGTTGAAGCTGAAGCCCCTCTGGGAGAAAAAAGAGTGGGAAAGGACTGCAAATGTCTGAAAAAAAAGAGCTGCAATTAATGCAAAACAGAAGTAATAAAAGTAAGTTCCCCTCCCTCCCCCATATGTCTACTCTACAGACTTTTATAGGCCGCATTGGACCTGGTAATGCTGGCCCCTTTCTACCAGATTTTCAGGCTGACCAATTCTTCCTTGCCCATATTTAATAACTCACAAATCTGGTGAAATCCCCAAGTCAAATGTTTCCTAAAATATAAACTAAAATTGAAAAGTAGCAGGTGTAAAGTCCCTTCAAATGAACTCATGAATTCATGCAAGGCCGTTGAGAAGGCAGATGTAAATGTCACTGACCAGCAATCCAGTCGGGAAAAACTCACTACAAAACCCAGCGGACACATTCCCTGAAAAAAAACCCCAAAATACTGTCTAATTTAAAGAAAAAAAAATTCTTTATGACTACTGTTGAAAAAAATAATGTTTCTTCCTTTTCAGAAAAACCCCCAACAATCAACAAGGAATTTAAATGTACATTATATTAAGACTTCATGTACTTGTCTTGATAGATGTTGCCATGGGGTAAATGGCAAGATAGGTAGGTGAGGGAGGAATGTAGCACAATACATTGGTTGGTTTAATAATTAACTAAAATTGCAACGTTTTTTTTAGATGGACGATATTTCGATATTGCCCAAGTATTGTTCCCAGAATCAATTAAAAGTAAAGCTTAGTGGTGGCTTAGTAGCGGCTGTCAGTTAAAACACCTGGTCCTATGTTGAAATAACTGAGATGTTAGCAAGTACATTGAAGTCAACATAGGTGAGCCCGTTAAACTTGTCACATTGACAGTTTGCCATTGGGCTTCCAAAGATTAAACAGTTTCACTCATTTGCGTGTGGAGGGGTGGTGGTGGAATGACAGATTTTCATTCTCTTTGCAGGAAAAATTAAGTTTTTGCAGCTGCAGCAAATGTGACAGACTTGTGTCTGGTAGGTTGACACCGACTGCAGCAGTCCGACTTGGTTGCAAGGAAGTTAAGTAGCATCACTTGGCTGATAAAATGAAATTTAAAAAAATGAATTATATTTTTCCTAAGACACAAATGTCTTATTCAATTCTTGTTGAGTAATTCCATTCAGTTTGCAGACTCGTCCGGTTTTAATCCTTAAAATCCAGACATTTTTTCTGACAGAAACAGAAGCTTACAAGTGGCATCAATATCACAGTTTTTCAGGTTTAAATTTTCAACATGGGTGCAGAACTATCGACAGAGAAACTGGTCAGAATGAATGTGAACCTTGTGGTCCTCGGACTCCCCGGCTTACCCATGCCACAACATCTTGTCACAACGGCCCCATGCCTATATTGTTACATTGGAGTGTTTTTACTTTCATTATATTTTGCTTTTTCTTAAACTATGCCAATGTAATAACTTTTTCTCCCTTTTCTGATGACGTCATTCATCATTCGGTTCTCTTTTTATTTCTTCCCACTTTTTGTCTGAACTGGCCTTTTAAACCCTGCTAGACAGTGTGTCCTTGAACAATACTAAGTACAACCAAACGAAAAATTAGCATTACTCGTCATTCAATATATAACATACAGACTAAACCGCAAAGCGTTTCTTACATCAAACTACAAGATACAGTGAAGGGAAGAGAACGAGAGACTCTTTCTTAATCTAGTTTAAGAGCCCATAGAAATACATGTTTTCCACTCGCTCTTAGTCATAGACTGATAACTTAACAATTCTCTTCTCCCTTCCATGATGGTGTCATTCTTCATTCGGTTCTCTTTTACTTTCATTCCCTTTCTACATTTTACCTCATTTGACCTTTTAACCCTGCTAGACAGTGTGTCCTTGAACAATACTAAGTACAACCAAATGAAAAATTAGCATTATTTAAAAATAGCTGACATACTCATTATTCAATATATAACATACAGACTAAACCACAAAGCTTTTCTTACATTAAACTACAAGATACAGTGATGGGGGATAGAACAAGCGGCTCTTTCTTTATTTGGTTTAGGAGCCCATAGAAATACATGTTCTCCACTCGCTCTTAGTCATAGACTGATAACTTAACGATTCTTTTCTCATTTCCCTGATGATTTTATTACGACTAAACCGTAAAACTTTTCTTACATTAAACTACAAAAAACATTGTGACTTCGTAAATATAGATTTTCTTTTTTGTTTTTGTCCAGTTTATTTTCAGGTTATACAATGGATGTTATAGCATCGACTGGTTTTGGAATTCATGTAGATTCACAGGAAGACCCTGACAGCCCTCTCGTTAAAAATGCTCGTAAAATTTTTACGGATGGCTTTTTTAAGTTCCTACACACATTGTCACGTGAGTAATTAATAGAAAAACAACACATAATTAATATTCAAATAAAAACAAATCTCAATAGGAAAAGATGCAAATAAAACAATATCGATAAAATGTCTTCTTTTGATGTCACCAATCAATCGATGTTGCTCTGTTTTGCTTTCATTCAAACTTCAGTGTTTCATTTTGACAGTTGACTTCAGCGGGAAGAGTAGACACAGTAAAACAAGCAAAGCTATAAAGTGATTTCGGTTATTATTATAGTAAATAATCATTTTTGTTTTTTGTTATATTTCTACAGCAAAAATAAAAATGGTCGATTGTTTCTGTTTTCATTTTTATGATACATACTGTAATATATATATAGATACAATGGCTGAAGTCAGGAATTATGAGAATGTACATGATGTTCACATGTGGATTTCATTAGCTGTATCTTTACACATGTTGCCATGGTTAAAAAAGGGAGAGGACTCTTTTTTATTTCCTATGTGACATCACTGAAAAGTTCTTTTTTTTTTTTAACATAGTTCACCCCAAACAAGGCAGGCCGCCACTGTAGACGTAAGGGGCTACTGAGAAATAGGGTGTAGGTTTGGGGGGGGGGGTCATTCTAAGTTGGGAGCTGTGCAGCAAGATGTCTGTTTACATTAGTTTTAAATTTCTGCATGTCAGTAGAATCAGGGAAACAGGGAGAAGGGACAGAGTTTCAAGGGTCGGCAGCACGAAGAAAAGAAGCTATTGGAGTAGAAGGCTCTTCAGCATCTGGGGACCTCCACAGTGAATGGATGAGATTTGGCTGATTGTTGGGTTGGTCTAGTGAATTTACGTCGAGGGGCACTAGTGCAGCAAGTTCATCAGAGCACTATCCATTGAAGTACTTGTAAAACGGGCACAAGGAAGCAATATTGCAACATTACGGCGATGGGAGAGGAGCTGGAGCTTGGTGGATGGTGAAGGACCTACTAAGTTGGCGACTTTTTTTAGACCTTGTCTAAGAGGGAGAGACTAGTGGATGATGCACCAGCTCAGATGTGGCAACAATACTCCATGCATGGGCGGATGGTGGCTTTGTAGAGATACAGGATAATGTCAGGTGTGAGAAGTTTACTAGCACAGTAGAGGGACCTCATTTTCTTTACAGCAGCCGTGGCAATGTCTTTAATGTATTTGTTCCAATTCATGCTACCTATAAATGTCAGGCCGAATAGTTTGAACGTTGAACTCTCAGGTAGGGTGTTATTTGCCATGGCAATCAGTGGTTGAAAAGGTTTCTTGTAGTTATTGAAGGAAAGGAGCTTTGTCTTTGCGGCATTAAAAATTACCATCCATTTCACTACAGCATGGAGGTCATTTTCTAAGGATTCAGCCATTGCCTCGGATATGTATGCGTCTGTTTTGCGCATGATGAAGGGAGATTACTTATCACTTAGTATTACAAGTGAGACAACTCATTACATATACCATTTTATAAAATGATCAAATTTCAATTCTAATGCCCTTCTTACAATTTCAGTTATCTTTCCCACAATTGCCCAAATTTTGAACAAATTCAAACCTCTCGCAGCATTTGGAAGTATGGACCTTGTTTAAATTGGGGAAAATACTCTTTCTCGCTTCCCTTGTGACGTCACTGAAGAGTTCTTATAATAAAGGGAGATAACTTAAAACTGACGAGTACAAATGAGACAACTCATTACATAATTCTATAAAATAACCAAATTTCATTCCTATGTCCTTCTTTCAATTTCAGTTATCTTTCCCACAATTGCCAAGATTTTGAACAACTTCAAACCTCTCTCGGCATTTGGAAATATGAGCTATTTTGTTGATTTTTGCAAGGAACTGGTTAAAGAAAGAAAAAAAGAGAGAAACACTGTAAGTAATGTCTTAAAACCCTCATTGGCCAGGTTTTACACTGCATACACATGGTCGACAGTGGTAATATTCTGTTGGTTAGTAATAGAAGAAGTTCCCTGAACTTACTCCAACCACTCTTACTTTTGTCAATCACACTAACACCAGCTCCTCCCTGGACTTCAATGGTATCACCAAGGTAACAAAACTTCTGAACAACCTCAATAGCCTCGCCATTCAAATTTCTAAGTTCTTATCCGTCTCCTTTGTGTTACACATTTTTGCACACAAACTGCTTATCATCTCTCAACCCACTAGTAATTCCACTGCATTTATTGTGTACCCAATGCTTCCAAGTACCACCAAAAATTGGGTTGCACCCTATTTCCTTTCACAAACTGAGCAGGAGCACTTTCCTCTTTCTGTGAGATTTCCAATACTACAGCCACTGATTTTCACTTTGGTCTTAGTAACATTCACTCTCAGATCTTTAACTTAACAAGTAGGTCTTCCATTGTTTCACAGCAATTACTAAATTATCAGCATACAGTATCTCTTCTGAACAACTTATACAAAACTCACTGGACACAAATGAAAGCAACAGACTCTGTGCAGAACCCTGATGTACTCCTACTTTAACATTAAAACTGTCACTAAACGTGCTGGTAATTCTAACACAACTTTGGGCATTTCTACACATCTTAATTCTCATCCCTCATACTTTTTTGCACACAAACTGCTTATCATCTCTCAACCCACTAGTAATTCCACTGCATTTATTGTGTACCCAATGCTTACAAGTACCATAAAAAAATGAATTGCATGAGCGCTTTTTCTTGCCTTGACAGAGTACAAAATCGACTTTGCAATCTAGTGGGGAATGATCTCTTCTCATCCCTACAGCTTCTTTCACACAGCAGAGATGTTACTAGCATCTCTCTATTGTATCGTTATGTTCATGGTAGGTGCTCGACTGAGCTCCAATAGCTGGTCCCCCTGTAAAACATTCACAGCAAGAACTCGTCTAGTTACAAACAGAGCAAAGAACTTTCTACTTCTCTCTCTCTTTACCAAAATTTATCAATCATTCTCCACCCACACTGTGTTTAAAAATCACCAAAACATGGTGTTGGTGCAGCTATGTTGAGAACTTGGGTAAGTGATCAGTTCTATTCGCAACTCAAAAACAAAAGAAAACTTGCGATAAGCATGAATATTTATTGTAGCATAGGTGGTGTTACAATAATAAAATACTAGATCAGGCTGTTTGAAGATACTGGCTTCCTGACCAAAAATGCGGCAAAAATTGCTGTTATTGCAAAGCAAAGCCCCCAAAAAACAACAATTTTCTTCTACAAAACAACCGAACGAAACATCATGAATACATATTTGAAGATATATAGAACTTGAAGCATAAAGACTTTTACAAAAATGACAGTATTCGGCATTAAATAACCCGAAAAGGGTTGATATGCCGTAAAATAAAACAACCAAACAATAATAAAAAGAAAAAGTTATGTTGTTCTTGTTGGGAAGAAAAGAAAAGTTGAGGAATCTAACTGGTGCTAAGTCTTGATTAGAGGATTGTGAAATTCGCTGTGTTTTTGCCCCTCAGAGAAATTTGGAAAAGAATTCTTCTTAGCCTTTTGAATTTCCATCTTTGATCGGTCGTCAACTACAGTTCTTCTCTCAATCTCTGTTTGTCTTACTGAGCTGACTGATGGTTTTTTTCTTGCGAATTCTCCAAGTGTCAGTTCTTTTATTTAAAACTTTTACTTGAGACAAGTTTTGTGATTCGCTACCCAATCACAATCCATATCGCATTTTCTGCTTTCTTATGATTGGTCGGGCAATGAAAATCCTATATTTTACCTAAAAACGGTGGGCTTTAACTATGAACCCCAATATGGAGGCTGGGTCTTATTTCAAAATCAGCATGACTTAGTATTTGTTAACAGATAATTGTATTTTAATTTTCAAACAGAAAATCATTCCTTGTCAATCAGATTTTACCTTTTATATTTTATGACTACAATTTATTATGAAAATCATCTATAGTTAATTTTATTAAAATCAAACATGATTTTCTCTCATTACAGATTTCAACCTTTCAAAGTATAAACAATTCATCTTGACTCAAAAATGCAATCGCTCAATTTACGATTTAATCGTGACCTTTTACACAAGTCGTTTACAATCAAAAGACAAACTCTAAGGTTGACTATCACCACAATATGAAACATGACCTTTGAAATAATCACACATGAAATAATTTATTTTGCCGATAATTTATGTGCTAACCACCCCCTAATTTCTTTTAATTAATTATTCAATCAATCATTTTAACTTAATTAATCAATTAAAATTGCACCAGACTGTTCCTCATCATGTCAAAATACCTCTAACTCTAAACTCCCCCCCTCTCTCTCTCTCTCTCTTATATATAATATATATATATATATATATATATATATATATATATATATATATATATATATATATATATATGGATGTCTTTTTCATTGCTAATATGTCACTTTAAATTGCAGGGCCGTAAAGATCTGCTGCAATTGATGTTGGATGCTCAACTTGAAGGCCATGAAAATATGGACAAGAAAACTGAACAAGAACTCAAACTGGAAAATATAACCGACTGGAGAACAAAAAGAGGTAAAAGCAATTTGGTTATCATAAAAAATAGCTAACTGGCAAGGTGATCTGGTGTTATCTGGGTTTAAAATATGTTCTCCAAAAAGCATATAAGAAAGAAATGTAGAGAATGTCTCTTTAAATAAAACCCAATTTAAACTCTTACTTTTTCATCCTTTAATAACAATCAAAACTTTTCAAGAGAAATTTTGTTTTCATTTATTAAAGAAATACATTGTTTGCTTGATTGGAAATTTATACTTTTCTTTCAAATTTTATGTTACTCTTATCTGGGTTTGAAATATGTTCTTTGAAAAGCTGCATTTTAACAAGTTTAGAATAATGTTCGCAGTCTTGATTTTTTTAAATGTGCTTTTTAGTCGGGTGTAATATTCTTGTTAGTCATTTTGCATCCGACCTTAATATCTGTGACATGTGTCTCTGGTAAATTTAATTGGCTGATGAAATCCCAAATTGGAGACGATTGAATTGATACTATCCAAATGGGCTGACGAAGGTCATCAGTGCACGGGATTCGAATTAAAGTGGAATTTGCCAATATCTCCTGTTGGCATTCATTTGCTCATGATTTTAATTTCCCCTAACTGGGCCAGCAAATGATTAATCGTGGATAGCATGTGGAGTTTGCGTTTTACATACTTTTTGAGTTTTGTAAGGTTCTATTTCAGTACTATAATCATAAAGAAACACTGTTCTGTGGCAGTGGAGATTTCTGACTGTCATTAATATTCCGGAGAGGTACTTATAAAACAAGCACTGGAATGCAACATTGCTCTGATGGGACAGGGGCTGGAGCTTGGTAAACAGTGCTGGACCTGTTAGGTTAGAGACTATTTTTTGTATTTTGTCGAGGAGGATGTGGCAACAATATTCCATACATGGAAGAATGGTGGCTTTATAGAGATATAGGATTCTGGCAGATGCAAGAAGAAGTTTTTTTATCCCTGAAGACTGGCGAAGTATCTTCTCAGATGATTGATCCCTTTTAAAGAGGGAAGAAGTTGATTTAAGATGCGACACATTTTCGACTAGCAATCTGGTAAGGTTCACAATTAAACCTGATGAGATGCAGAGATTAAAAACAGAAATAAATATTATTCTCTTGTAGACATATTCTTACATCTAGGCATCTTTAACTTCCGAAGACTGACGGGGGTTCGTTCAGGATTTAAGGATGATTCTCACTAAACTGAGTGACATTTGCACTTGTAGCAAGTCTCACTAAAGTTTTCCTCCATCCCAAACAAATTCTATCACAAATTAGTTCTTTGTGGAGGTTGCTAAAATTACAGTTTTTTAGCCCCTACATGAAGATCCGTGATAAAAAATTCAACTGACTCACCCTGTGCTTGACATCTGTGGTTGAACCTGGCCCGTTGATATATTACATTCGTGTTGCCTTTGAAGTGGTCATTGAACTTTGACGTAATCAAGGGAGGCACGAGAGCGCTCTATCCCTTAATAGACTCACAAATGGCCTATGCTGAAAATCTCATTTCTTTGATCAATCATAACTCAAAAAACAATTAACCAAATTAGTTAAAACTTTGCACAAAATTGTTATTTGATAGGTTCTATAAGTGTGTAGAATTTCAGCACCATTAGTCAAGGCAACCAAGAGATCCAGAAAGTTCAATCATGAAATCATGTTATCTGTGTGTACGTACATACGTACGTACATACATATGTACGTATGTGCCACCCTGTATTTCATCAACTATTTGATGGATTCAGCTGATTTTTGGCAGAGATAGAGGTTCTAGGGTCTAGTTGATGGCATTTTAATTTCAGTTTACCATATACCTTAGTTTTCCAGAAAATTCCAAAAAACCTTATGAGAAGACATTGTATTGAGGCATAGCCTTTACAAAAGTAGTGACATTCCATGAGAAATGCCAGTATACTGAAATCATATGCCCTTAATAGGGTTAAGATGAAAATTCATATACACTAAATGTACAAAAGCAAGGAAATTCCCAAATTTTTACACTTTTATTGTCATTAAGGGTATGACTACATATCAACCAAACCATTTCATTATCACATCACTACAGTATAAATCTCTATGCATGAGTGGATGAAGTGTGTGAGGTGCGCTGAAGAAAAATTCCTACAAGTAAAATACATAGCCCTGTTGTGCTCGCATACCCTTAATGACAATAAAAGTGTAAAAATTTGGGAATTTCCTTGCTTTTGTACATTTAGTGTATATGAATTTTCGTCTTAACCCTATTAAGGGCATATGATTTCAGTATACTGGCATTTCTCATGGAATTACATTAAAGTTTTGTGTTTCATGAGAAAAGAGTTTAAATGTGGCAATAATCATCAGTATATTAGTATGTGTATTTGATAAGACTTCTCATCCAGTCCGGATACTGTTATGCATAGGTTAAACAATCAAATCTATTTTTCCTATAATTCAGGCTGTTCGGATGTGAAGAGCTCTGGAGGCATCACATAGCTGTTCATTATGGAGTTTTATTTCTTCTTCCTGATTCGGCTTTTAGGCTTGCATTTTAGTTTGCGTTGCTCACGTCTGTTTGTAAATCCCTTATTCGGACACCGTGTTTTGTTACGTATTCGTGAGTAAGAAGACAAGACGATGCGTATATGTTTAGACCAAGATGGCTGACAGCCGATCTCGTTTATTTATGGTCTCTACAAGATTTTAACATTACAAGCGAAGTAATTCTTGTTGATACATACAAAAAACATCTTTATCTGATGAGATCCTTTATTTTAATTTCTAATTCGTTTATACAAATTAATTGTTTATGTTAATTTTTTTCTAGGATTGACAGATTCAGAGGTCATTGCTCAGTGCATGGTCTTCTTAGTGGCTGGTTTTGAGACCACAGCATCCACACTTTCCTTTTTTGCCCACTGTATAGCAATGAACCCTGATGTCCAAGATAAACTCTGCCAAGAAATCGAAGAACAACTTGGACAGGTAAAATCTTTTATTATTAAATCCATACAGTCTCAAGTAAATACTACGGAAGCAAACCTATATATATTATATTAACATTTATAGAAATTAATCTTGTCATTAATATATTTAATACAAACTTTAAATATCTTCTAACACTAATAATAATCCATTTTATTAAAATTTATAGAAATCAATCTTGTCATTAATTGGAATGTTAAAGAGATATTTCCCTTCAACTGTATTCAAGTTATTTCCCCTGTCAACCTCAAGCTGTCAGAACAGGGGCAGCCTCTAGTCTCTAGTCATGTAAAACTGAGTGACAAACAACTATCCCCATGTTATCCAGATAAAGAGAAAGAAAGAAAAGGTAGGACAGCTTTCAATGTTCTAGTCAGGAAACAAAGCTAAGCACTGTGAGTTTTTGAAGTTTTCCTGTAATGGTACCTCGGCGCCTGACTAATAGACACAAAAAGAGTGCAAGCCGGGCAATAGGCAGAGCCTTTCACAAACTCTAGTCTCTCTATGGCCAATATATGTCTGAGACAGTGTAAGAATCTTTTCAGCTCTTCCTCTTGTAGGAGTCTTTCAAGTTTCCCCATGTGATTGTACCTCTGCATCTGACCAATGGACAAAGAAGGAGTGCAAGCTGGGCAATAGGTGGAGCTTATCCCAAACTCTGTCTGTGAGTTTTCCAAAATTAGAGGCCACCTTACCAATGCGGCTGGATAGTTCAGCATTTATTGTCAGGTTGTTTGTGATGGTGGCCCCTAGATATATAAATGCGTTTACTTCTTCTAGTGTATAATTGTTATTGGCAATTATGCAAAGTGTTTCAGTTCCCTGAAACATCATTTTTGTTTTCTTCAGGCTGATAAACTGATGTTCTTGCATCTTTGAGTGAAACTGTCCATTAGGTTTTGCAGGCTTTCCTGTGAGTCTGCTTCATCATTAGCGAATAGAAAAGTGGTCAGACCTTTGTTTTGACCTTAAATTGTGAAAGATTGAATAGTTTACCACCAATCCTTGTCTGTAGGTAGAACCTCTCTTCTTCTGAAATGGTTGCTACAGGAGGAGGGAAAACAATATCAAAAACAAGGTTGGAATAAATACACACTTGCTTGACAGCACATGCGATTTTAAAAGTGTTTGATGCGCACCCATTGAACTAGATGGTACATTGAAAACGGACCGAATAATTTTGATTTCATGCAAATTAAATCCAATTTAAATCCTGGTTGATATTTTAATTTTTTTAATAGGAATCTCCAAACTATGACAATGTGCAAAAGCTGACCTATCTTGCTATGTGTATGGATGAGACGTTGAGATTGTATCCAATTGCTGTTGCGTAAGTTACTTATTTTTCACATTTAACCTGTACAGATTCAGAAATATTAATTCAGAGATTAAGATATATTAAAAAAATTGTATTTTAATTAGTAAAGTAAAGTAAGTTCATATGAATTAGAATCGTACAACTTCATTGACCGGTTTGATTTTGTTGTCGGCATTCTTGCAGGAGGAACCACGTAATGGTTGCAAACATTCCTAAGTGAAAGTGATGTTATGGAATTGACTGGATTTGAACTTGGCACAGTCCGTGTCGTTATCCACTTGATCACCGTCACCTCTTTATAGTTAGTCTTTGTGACTAACTGTTTCACAATACATAGATACATGAACAAATGCAAAGTTTACACGCAAACACATGCGCAAACTCTCTCTCTTTCTCTATATATACATGTATATATTATTATTATACAATATATATATATATATATATATATACGCTTTATGATTAGTTTAAATTTGTATTCGTGATAAAAGTAAAGTAAATTCGTATGAATCAGAATGGTACAACTTTGTTGATCAGTTTGATTCTGTAGTTAGTATTCTTGCAGGGGAGACCATGTAATGGTTGCCAACATTCCTAAGTGTCATTATCCACTTAACCACCACCACCTCCCATATTTTGATTAACATCATATAATTGCCTGCCGTACAAGTGCATTTATCAAGTACAAGTATAAAAATGAGATTGTATCGAATTGCTATTGCGTAAGTTCTGTGAAGTTTTCTTCCCATGGAAAGAATCATAATCTAATATATAAAGTTAAGACGAGCATGTTTTAGTAAATTTGTTATTATTTTTCTCGAGATAACACTACATATTACTTTTAGCCCACCATCTTCGATTCTCCTCAAAACATACTCCATATAGGTGGTAGCAAAAACTTTTCCCCCCTAACACTTCAGTACTGACACTCTCCCCACTGACACCGGGAACTTTTAAAAACAGTGTCCGTTAATATTTACGATTTGTCTGCTCTTAATTTACTACATAATACAAAATATTACGCACACATTTAATGGAAGCTCCCGCTAATCTCGCTGATTTTCGAGAATATCAGATTATGTTATTTCTACCTATTACATATACATTTATACTCATTCCGGTTTTTAGAGAATGCAATTAACGAACATAGTTCCTTGCAGTGTTTCATTATTCAACATGGCGGCTACAATTTCTTCAGCGAATCGACTTCCGAATTAAGTCTATATTATTCTAAACATTAAATTTGTATGTTCTGTCGGATGTTGACAAATTTTAATTAATTCTTTTATATTTCTCCCGGGCAACGCCGGTGGACGGGTCCAGCTAGTATTTAATAACTATTTAAAAAAAAAATTTGTATTTTAATTAATATTATCTGAGCAAAGTATTCAAATCCATTCAAACATAATCATTGATATGATTATATTTTCTGTCATCCATTTTCCGTCATGTGTGGTGATTCTTTTATCATTTCTGACATAAAACGGCCTTTACTCATTACATGATAAGAACAACATTTCAGATGATTTCTTTCTGACGTACATCTTGGATGACTACCAATGGTGTGCTGCACTTGCCGAATAAATTCAGGTGTTAATGTTTGGAATGATTTAATAGAATGGTCAAATTTTGATTACTTAAAAGGAGGACTCTGCAACTTTAAGTCGGCATCTTGTTAACTGCAAAGAGGCCGTCCCATGATAATGTGTTCCACAGATGGACAGTTTTTGGAAAGAAACTCTGTTTGTTTGGTTTTAGGTACACAGAGTCTTTTTGTCAAATTATTTAATTTGTATTTTAAAAGTTAAATATTAATATTACTGTATCATTTAGTTATTAAATTGTTAATTGGACTAAATTATTATAAAACCATAACCAATTTTGTTGATGTAATGTTTTAATTTCTATTGATAAAATCAATACATGTAAATAGCTTAAAAACTTGCAACCTTTTAATATATGAGAATTTTCTAAAAAAATGTAATGTTTTAATTTCTATTTATAAAATCAATACATGTAAATAGCTTCCAAACTTGCAACCTTTTAAGGATTTTCTAAAAAAATGTAATGTTTTAATTTCTATTTATAAAATCAATACATGTAAATAGCTTCCAAACTTGCAACCTTTTAATACATGAGGATTTTCTAAAAAAATGTAATGTTTTAATTTCTATTGATAAAATCAATACATGTAAATAGCTTCCAAACTTGCAACCTTAAATTAAAAAAGAAAGATTAAAATGTCTGACTTGTTTGTGAAGAAACCGAAATGCATTATGGTGAATATAATTTTCTAATAAAATAAATTTTTAAATAAGATTTTTTAAATTACCTGTAGCATTTTTAATTTAAACAAATATTTGATTAATAGTAAAAGAAAAAAAAATGATTTAGTGTGTAATTAATTAAACCAAATTATCATAAAACCATAAATAATTTGTTAATTTGAGTTGACACTAGTTGTGTATTAAACTAAAAAATGCTTTAAAATAAGTTAAAATACAAATACAATATAGGTAGAAGAGTAACTTATCTTGCCTTTGGTAACATTTATTTGTTGTATATTTGTTTGTTTCACTCTTGTTTTGTTGGCTCTTGTTAAAAATGCTTGATTATTAATTGAGAACCAAATTATTATACACCTATAACTTATTGTTTTAATCTCTATTTATAAAATTATGGGATGTAAATAGCTTCAAAAACTTTCAATCTTTTCATTAAATGAAGATTTGCTAAGAATTTTAAAGCCTGTTTATCTAGAAAAAAGAACTTGAATCTTCTTTTGGGATTGGTAAATTTCTAGAGGCGATATTTACCAAAATATACCTACCTGACTGAACTGTCTGCAAAACTTAAGGAAAAAGAATGTGGAATTCATCTGGTCAGAGGAACAATCAAAAGCTTTTGTAGCAGTTACCTCCTCCTTTCAAAACATAACTACACCGGTTTGCCGGTAGGTGTTGCTTTTTCGCCGACAGGTGGCGCTGTAAAGCGACACCAGAGTTATCTGCCCTTCGGACTATAAAACCAGGTGCGTAACGGAAATTCTCTCTCTTTTTCACCGACCAGCATCGGAGAACAACGCTGGCACCAGCGCTCCGTTTCACTCGCCTTTTGGCCTCGACAGGACGACGCTGACACTAGCGTTCCGTTTCACTCTTCTCTGGTCGACAGAACGACGCTAATACACTAGCGTTTCGTCTCACGCTTTTCTCTTCAACTAGTCTCGGCAAAACAACAACCAACACACTTTTCTTCCGTCAACACGTGGGCAAACAACGGTAAGAGTTCTCGACTCGTTTTCTTTGTGTTACGGCTTTCAAAGACTTTCCTACGCCGGATTCATTTCTTCTTATACCTTTTCAAGAACTGTTTTTCCATCGACACACATGCATACATCACACACTTCACCATTCCACGTACACACACGTTCAATAAACGTTATTTGAACTACTTCATTTGTGTTTATTAATTATTACTCTGTCTTTGCATGCAACAATTGCTTGATTCAACTTTGCACGTTTATAATCGGCGGAACACCACTCGGTCCCGAACATTGGTGACCTGACGTGCAAGCTGTGTTGTATGTGGCGGAGTAATTAATTTCGTACTAGAACAAAAAAGAAAAAAAACATTTCTCGTTTTTTCTTTCGTGGTGAAACGAATTACGCACCCATCTTTTTCCTTTTTTTTTCTACCCACGAGGTAGAAATATACAAACAAACAAAAAAAAGAAGCCACCGTCTCCATTTTTCCTGGCCACGCGGAAATACCCAAACAAAGAAAAACATTTCTCGGCTTCTCCGAGTATAAAACAAATTACAATTTCATTTTTTTTTTCTTTTCCCACGTGTCGGAAAATTATATACAAAGAAAAAGACAAACTTTTGCCAATCCTTTTTTTCTTTGTCGACAACAAAAGGACCTTACAAGACGCCACTTCCTTTGTTTTGAACACGTGGAGATAAAAAGAAATAAAAAGAAAACAAACGCTCACGCTGCCCATCTTTTTCGTGACCACGTGTTGATAAAAAAAAAAAAATTCAAAAAAATGCCGCCACTCTTTGCCATGACCACGTGTTGATAAAAAAATTCAAAATAATGCCGCCATCTTTTTCACTTGGAAATGAAAATTCAAAAAAAAAAAAATACGAATTTTTTTTTTTTTTCTTTCTTTTCAACAACAAAGAGAAAAGGAAAGGAAAAGAAGCCGCCATTCTTTCTCTACGTGGAAACTAACATTCAAACAAACGAAAACAAAAACGTCATTCCTCGTGTGAAACAAATTACGACTCCATTTTTTTTCTTTTCTTTTTCCTTTCTACCCACGTGTTGGAAATATATATATATAAAAGAAAAGAAAACTACAAAGCAGACAACACACGATGTCGAACATCACCAAGCCTCAAGACTTAATACTGGTTGTAAAAAGTCAGGCTCAGCAAGCACCAACATCACCCTTCAAGGGCTACCAACCCTCTTCAACAACTGGACGTTCATTGAACAACGGGAGGACCCATCAACTTGAACAACCAACTCTTCCCGGACATTCATCAAACATTTCCGGACATCACTGACGACACTATGGAAGAAATCACACCAGTTCAAAATGAGTACAACTGCACAAGCACGACTAAATACTCAACAACTGGACGTTCGTTGATCAACTGGGGACACATCAACTCGAACGACGCGCACCAACACCAGTACAGACCCACTTGTACCTGGACCTGCTAACTCACTTGCAGACATTTGTGCATCTGACTTTGACCATAGTGTACCACCAATCTCAACAACTAGATGTTTGTTCATCAGCTCCACAACACGGACTAATTAACATGAACAACATCAACAACTGCACAGACTCACTTGTGCTCATTCATCAATCAATTGCACAGACCCACTTGTGCTTATTCATCAACACCTGCACAGACTCACTTGTGCTCATTCATCAACATCGCACAGACTCACTTGTGCTCATTCATCAACAACTGCACAGATTCACTTGTGCTCATTCATCAACAACTGCACAGACTCACTTGTGCTCACTCATCAATACCGCACAGATTCACTTGTGCTCACTCATCAACAACCGCGTAGACCCAAGCACCAAACATTCCCGGACAACACTGACAATTCAACGTTCGTTCATCAGCTCCGCATCACGCAGACTAATCAACATGAACAACGCCACCAACAAGTGCAAATTCACTTGCACTACACATTTTTTGACCGCAAACTCACTTGCACTCAAACTTGATGCAGACCCAAACAACACACAGATCCACATGCGTTACAAACACTCAATTCCGCAGATGCACTTGCGATCAATCATTCAATACAGATGCAGAAACAGAAATAAGTAGCGTGCACACTACTTTTTTCTAATCTTCAACAGCAAAACAGACATACCCACAAAGAATGCTTCTCATCTACAACTGTACATATTGAATAATATCTTCAATATTTTTCAATCTGGGGGGAGTCCTTGTAGCAGTTACCTCCTCCTTTCAAAACATAACTACACCGGTTTGCCGGTAGGTGTTGCTTTTTCGCCGACAGGTGGCGCTGTAAAGCGACACCAGAGTTATCTGCCCTTCGGACTATAAAACCAGGTGCGTAACGGAAATTCTCTCTCTTTTTCACCGACCAGCATCGGAGAACAACGCTGGCACCAGCGCTCCGTTTCACTCGCCTTTTGGCCTCGACAGGACGACGCTGACACTAGCGTTCCGTTTCACTCTTCTCTGGTCGACAGAACGACGCTAATACACTAGCGTTTCGTCTCACGCTTTTCTCTTCAACTAGTCTCGGCAAAACAACAACCAACACACTTTTCTTCCGTCAACACGTGGGCAAACAACGGTAAGAGTTCTCGACTCGTTTTCTTTGTGTTACGGCTTTCAAAGACTTTCCTACGCCGGATTCATTTCTTCTTATACCTTTTCAAGAACTGTTTTTCCATCGACACACATGCATACATCACACACTTCACCATTCCACGTACACACACGTTCAATAAACGTTATTTGAACTACTTCATTTGTGTTTATTAATTATTACTCTGTCTTTGCATGCAACAATTGCTTGATTTACTGAACACGTTTATAATCGGGGGAACACGACCCTCGATCCGAACACTTTTGATAGATTAAAGTTAATTATGGCAAAGAAACCAATAGTGAAAATTTTTGATCACAAAAAGAAAATTATGTTAACCACAGATGCAAGTGAACATTCGATATCTGGAATATTATCACAAGAAGGAGATCTGATAATCTATTTATCAAGATGACTAACAAACACTGAATTTAATTATTCAAATATAGAGAAGGCAGTGTTGGCTATTGTGTGGATGATGACTAGATCCTGACAATTTTTAATTGGAAAAAGATTTGTTTTGAGAAATGATTACAAACCATTAGAGTTTTTATTCAATCCAAGAAAAGAACTACTCAAAGTTATGTAGAAACTACTAAGATTGTCAAAAAGATTAATGGCATTTGATTCTGATATAAAATGTCAAAGATAATTCAATTCCACATGTAGATGCATTATCATCATGGTTGCGATTTTACAAGGAGTCAAAAGATAGAACAGAAGAAAAATTTGAAGATACATTCTTACATTGGGTAGAGAGAGACTGATGTTATGTCTTTAGATAGAATGACTGTAGTAACTCAACATGATCCAGTGTTAAGTAGAATAACATCTAGAATAAGAAAAAAACAAATGGCTTCTTAAATCTAGTGGTTAAAAAAGTCTTTCATAGACTTTTAAATTTAAATACATGATTCACATTTTGTCAAATGTTGAATCATGTATTTATTGAATAAATTTCTTCATTAATAACAATTATTTTTTACTTTCTTTTGTTTTTATCAGGTTATCAAGGGAAAGTAAAAAAGATTGCACCATAAAAGGAATCAAAATTCCCAAGGACACTGGAGTTTTATTTCCAGTTATGTGTTTGCATTATGATTCCCGATATTGGACTGAACCGGAAAAGTTTAATCCAGAAAAGTGAGTATTAAACTGATGAAATGCTGACAATGAGATGGGGGTGCTAAGCTTATTCTTTGTAAATCTTCCATGGGAAAACATTCAATTGAAACTGTTGCTAAAAATACCTTTTTAGACTTGAGTTTGTGTAGCAAATATAGGTCAAGTAGAAAGTGGCGGGGTTAATGATCATTTCCTGAAAAATGTGTAGACTTGTATCTTCAAAAGAAAACGATTTTTGTTCATCATTTTGTGAATTTGAGAAAGAATCGATGATTTCCTTCCCAATAACTGTATTCTTTTTATACTAAATTTATTGATTTGTATAAAATAAAAAAATATACTTGAAAATAATTTGTTTGTACAAAAACAAATTATTTTCAAGTATATTTTTTCAAATCCAAATTACTGAATCATTTTGAAATTACATTTATTGTATATTTATAGTTTTGTGATTTGTATATTTGCTAAGAGTTTCGGTTTATGGTTATAATAATAAATGAAATCTAAATAAAAAGCCTTAAATGTGGTAAAACTTTAAATTAAAAACCAAACTTAATGACGATTTTTAAAAATATGATTTTATTTTTTTTGTAGTTTAAAAAGGTGAAAGGAGGGGGACTTTTTCTTTATTTTTTTTTATTTCTTCATAATCATAATTATCATCCTGCTGATGATGTTGATTATGATTATGAAGATAACTATTACATTTACCATAAAAAAGAATCATCATCATCATCATCATCATCATCATCATCATCATCACCACCACCACCACCACCGCAACAAAAACCGGAAGTTATCTTTCGAATTTCAAAATAATCATTTTGAATGTTAAACATTTTTCATTAAATCGTAATTAATATTACTACTATTAATAATATTAATATGAAGAAAAGTATTACATTTGTATAAGGAAATTGGACTACAAAATTAGAAATTAATTGTGCAGAATATTAATTTATTAGAGTGTTTATAAAATTATTATTCAAATCTTGCATCTAGATAAGTGTGTGTTTGGCAGTGTTGAGTATATATAATGTGTTTGAAACTTATTAATTGTAACGGCCTATCAAAGTGTAGTATCTGTTCTGATGGATGCTACACCCTATAAACTGGTGTCGTCTTGACCTTCAGGTCTTGATTCTGCTGGTTTGTTGGTTTGTCCCGTGCAGTTCTAGGAAGTCCACCCTCCCAGGCTTTGCCTCCCTTATTTGGGGAGGAGTAAGTTTATTGCTTACTGCCTGAGGTGCCCCTACCGGGGGATGCCGACGGGGCTGCCCAGGCAATTTTTAATGGCCAGAGTGCTCACCTTCTTGGGCTCTGGCTTTTCAAGTCCCACTTTCCCAACCCGACATTGGGTCACATCTTACCTTGTGGGAGTAAGATAAAACTGGCCTTGTGTCTAACCTCCTGGGGAGGTAAATAAAGTAACATTGAATTTAATAAGCATAATGTGTTTTGATATGAATATAGTCGGGATAAAAGATAAAAGATAAAAATGAAAAATCAAATGATTTTGGCGTTTCAGTTGCAGGATTAACAAAAATGAAATATGGCTTTTTATTAACCATAAAACATTTACTTGCAGTTGAGGGGGGGGGGGGGCTCAGATCGACAGAAAGGTATAGCATTTTAATTTACTGGTATATCTGTAATAGGTTTAGTATAGTTAGGTGTTGAAATTCTCCGTTCAGCAGTAGCATTTTCGCCATCATCATCGTCATCGTCGAATTTCAAAATAATCATTTTGAATGTTAAACGTTTTTCATTAAATCGTTGTAATTAATATTACTATAACTAATAATATTAATATTAATATGAAGAAAAGTATTACCTTTATATAAGGCAATTTGAGTACAAAAATATAAATTAATCGTGCAGAATATTAATTTATTAGAGAGTGTTTATAAAATTATTATTCAAATGAATCATTTGGATAAGTGCGTACTTTTGTGTTTGAAAATATTTAAATGTAAAATTGAAGTAAATTAGCCTTTTGTTTTAATATGAATATAGTCGGGATAAAGGAAAAAAAACTTTTGCATTTATTTATTTAGATGATTTTATCTCTAAAACTTCTACTTAAGTAGTGGTAATGACGTCTAATGGTAAAATGGTATGGAGTGGGGAACGAATGTATTCTCATAGAGTGGCAGTGCAAGTACTATTTGGGTTGGTCACTAGTTCCCTCTATCATCTCTCTTTGTATTAGTAAGAAAAAAATAGATGCAGCTCACAAGAAGTGCTGGATTAAATATTTTTTCTATTAAACGGTATATTCCTCAATAGTACGACAAGTATATTCCAAATAGGTTATTATTGAGATAAGAACAATCTCAATAGTATGACAAGTCTTAATATTAAACGGTATTCCAAATAGGTTATTATTGAGATAAGAACAATCTCAATAGTACGACAAGTCTTAATAATGGATCAGAAAATGTTAATTGCATCGATAATAACTACAGATCCACAGAGAAATCGCCATTGCTTTATATATTAAATTCATCAACTCTTTTTTTTTAGAAAACCAGACAGATGTTTATAAACTGTATATGTAACTACTACTACTACTATTAAAGTACTGGTAATAGCGTATAATGGCAAAAATGTTCCGGGGGAGGGGGGTCTAAATGTATTCTCACTGAGTAACAGTGGGAGTAATTTTTGTGTTGGTCACTAGTTCCTCCTATTCTCATTTTGTGAATATAAAAAAGAATAGATGATTTCCTTCCTAATAACTTTATTATATCTTTTATTTTTATACTAAATTCATTGATTTGTATGAAAAAATAAATATATTTTAAAATATTATTTTTATACAAGCTTAAAATCCAAATCAAAGAATCATTTAGAAAGTACATTTAGCGTCTATTCATAGTTTTTTCATTTGTATATTTGCTAACAGTTTTGCTTTATGGTAAAGGTTTTAATTGTGTGGTAAAATTTTAAATCTGTCAAAAATCCTATTATAAAAGAATAAAAGTTTGATGATACAATTCTGATTAAAATTTCAGCAATTTTTTTCATAGAAAAATATCCAGAGTTCTATTTCTGTAAGATATTTATTTAATTGATCCACTATTTTTGCCATTCCAGCTTCAGTAAAGAAAACAAGGCCAAACAAACACCATTTACATATCTTCCTTTTGGGGGCGGACCAAGAGTTTGTGCTGGAATGCGATTGGCTGAACTTGAATTCAAAATGGCGGTTGTACAAATGTTGAGGAAATTTCGTCTTGTTCCATGTGAAAAGACTGAAGTAAGTAATCTTCACTGATCATCTTTATGCAAAATACTTCATATTGAATGGGGCTGAAAATAAACAGATTTAATCTTTGCTTAATATTAATTTAATTTCTTGCTTGTCAATTTTGTTAGTAAAGAATTTCAATCATAGTTATAACTTATTTGTTTTTGAGAACCAAAAAGACAAAAGAACGATGAGAAAAAAGATTTTTTTATTCTGAATATTTTTAAACATTTTCTTAAATAATTTCTTTTATTTTTTATAATTTCAGAAGAATATTGAATTTATCAGTTCAGGAATTCTGAAAGTGAAGAATGGAATTTGGATTAAAATCGAACACCGTTAACTACAATATCATTTAAAAAAATGCCTGACATATATATTTTTGATACAACACAAAAATTATTCTGAATATATATATGGGAAGAAAAAAAGGATACGATGCTGATAATGAGTACTGATTGTAATTTAGGATTTGTTTGCCTTGTTTTTTCATTGTTTTTGCTTTGTTTTATATAATTAGCACTGAGGATAGCCACACCAAGAAATAAATGCACAGGAGCATTTTACATATATCTTGATGTAAGCCGAAACAATTGTATGCTGAATAAAAAACAAGTTTTGTGAAACGATGTGAATCTGTCCTTCATAACATTGGGTATGGTATAAAATTAAATTAAAAAAATTGTATATATATATATGACAAAATGAAAGCCAAAAATTGTTTACATGTTCATCAACGTTTCGTCCATATTGTTCATAGACATTTTCAAGATAACTGATGTGAAAAAAAACATATAGATGTTAATAAAAAATGGGAAGATAATAAAAAGAAGATAAAATAATATTAAACAAAGAAAACCTTAACTTAGACCCAGGCTAGCTATTCCCGATAAAACTTTGCATCCTTCCCACTTTTTGTTTACATCTATATACAGTAAAAACATTCATAGACGCACAACATATTTCGAATTTTTACGTCCATGTTTATTCGAAAAAAAAAAAATTCCACATCATAGACGCACCAAATTTTAACTATTCTTTTTTTCAGATCAGTCATCTTGAGAAAGTCTTTAAATAAAGACGAAACGTTGATGAACATATAAACAATTTTCGGTTTTCCTTTTTTATTATATTGGTTTATTAATTCCATACCTATCATCATCAACAACATACACACACATTATATATATATATATATATATATATATATATATAAGATATTAGTTGACGCTTATATCTTTTGTTGGATTGCTTCATATATATATATATATATATATATATATATATATATATATATATATTAGTAGAGAATGGTAGTTTGCTTGAAGCATTGCTGGGTATAGTAGTAGTAAGTTTTTGAAAGGCTGTGGGCAATGCAAATTCCGGGTAAGATGCAAGTTGTAAGGAACAATTGGGTGAATACCGAGCGAAATGGGCGAGAAGAAAATCCAACGGCCCCTATAGTACGAATTAAAAGAAAAATTGGATTATTTATTCAATCAGCAATAAACACCCTTGTCATAAATACAAAAAAGTTCAAATCTGTAAGAAAATAACTTCAAAGCCATCTATAGACTCACTGGCACATTTGAAGACAATAGTTGCCAAATTGTCTCTTGCCTTAAGAAAACTGTCCATTCAAAAATGTAACATGTCGATGTGAAAATCTGAGAAGTTCAAATGCCCTGTTTTCATGTGTAACTCTCTCGTTCTTTCTTCCTTTCTCTCCTTTCCTCTCCCTTCTTTCTCCCTATCTCATATACATTTACCAGAGATATAATTTAAAAAAATAATTCAGAGTTTAGCTGAGACTTTCTTTTCCTTTTTATTGCTGAATAAAAAACTAATGTTTAAAAAAAAAATCAAATAATTTTGGAGCGAGGAGGAGCGCGGAGCGATAAAACCACGCTATTTAGTCCCAAATGGAGTTGCTCACGCTCCTGCTGAATATAAAATGAGCCCTCTTCTCCTTTGCTCCAGCAAAAAGGAGCGTGCTCCTGGAGCGCGCTCCTTTTTGGACGGCTCAGTAAAGCCTTGTATATTAGTTGATGTTGTTGGGTTAAAGGTATTCTATGTAGCCCTGCATTGAACATTGATCTTTGCTTTGAACCTTAGTAATTCCCACCAAGGTCTGTATTTCCTTTATTGTACTCTCTATCACAATAAACCTTCCCTTCTTTTATTATATATCGCGTTGGCTATTCCTTTTCTACCTGAATTACCACCTTGTTAATTGTACCCCGTTCGAAGGATATAACAGTGTCGACAAGGATACGATGGTTAAAACATTGGCAATGAGGATTCAAAGGACTAAAGTCGAAAACACTTACAATCACTACGACGGATTCTGAAAAAAAATGATGCAAAAAGTATTGAACAATACTGTTGTAACAATAAAGAAGTCGACATTTAAAAGGTTTTATTTTGACGTGGCAAAACGTATTGTTTTCTAAACGGAATAACGTTCGGACGCAAAGGATTTGACTCGTTTGAAAGTAAGGTTGGTATGAATTATTTAAATTAGCTGATTTGTCGGTTGACATTATGGTGTCCCTACAACAATTACCACTGACCGTGATAGGCAATTCGAATCTCATCTATTTCAAGAACTTTCAAAATTCTAGGTACATGGACCACCAGTTATCATCCAGCTTCCAATGGTATGATTGAGCAATTTCATCGTCAATTGAAAGCTACTTTATATGCTGCTCCTGATTCTCAATGTACACATTCTTCTTGGCTGCTGTGCGTATATCAAGAAGGATTTAGGATATTTCCAAGTAGAATTGATTTATCAAATTCCATTATCATAGCCTGGCTAGATGTTGATCCCCTGTGATTGATAAGGATCAATACATAGACAGACTCAGATGTTATTTTAATAGTTTTCTGCTGATTAATCCTCGATAAAAAAAGTATTAAAAAAGCAGACATTGCTGCATGGACTTATGTGTTTCTATGGAAAGACTCCGTGAGAGCCCTCTCATACCACCTTACTCCGGTCCTTATTGTGCCATAATCTATGCATTAAAAGTTTCACAGATAAAAGGAAATTTACTCTACAAACGGATCATCGACCATTACTAACAATTTTCGGATCTAAGAAGGGTATCCTTACCCACACAGCTAACAGGCTACAGCGTTGTTGGATAATTTTATCAAAGTATAATTTAAAAATAGAATTCCTACCCTCGAATAAACTATGGGGTTCAGGACTGGAGAAAGGAGTAGACAAGAGTCATCATTCATTCCCGGGCAACGCCTGGTGTGTCTGCTAATTTATTATAATTAAGTTAAATATACAACGTAGTGATATAATGTAAATTTTAATATCGCTAGTATAATTGATAATGTTCAAACTGAGGATGATAAAAGAGTTAAAATTACAAATGCTAATTTTCACTTGCAGAGAACCCTCCACGTCAAAGATATATCACATCCTTCCTTCTTCTATTTCCATTATTCTCAACTTTTATACAACTAAATTAGATTTGGAAAACATAATAATATCTTCCAAGCCTGATTTAGAGTAGAAGCAAAATAATTATTTACGATTCGGTTTGTAAAATTGGAGAAAGTTTTTATTAGGATTTCTCTAATAATTTCAGGGTAACTGATGACCAAATTGGGTACAGAGCCGAAAAAGTGCTGCAAAAGGATGAAAATACTGAATTATAATTACATTCACTGAAGAATATGAATGATTAAAAATATGCTTTTTTAAAAAGTCTATTTCCTTAACAAATCTGGAAACTTTATTAATTATTCAATGTCTATAATAAATTGGGAATTAAATGCTATTTGTGCAAATCAAAATCAGCCAATCCTAAAACTTTATCAATTATTCTGCCTCTTCATCCCAACTTAAAACATAATAAAACTAAAGCATTGCTTTACTTATCTTCATCTTTATTTTGAGGTCTTTGAATTTAATTTCTATCAACTTTTACCAAATTTTATTGGGTTAAAAAATGTGTTTTTATTGCTTAATTCATCAAAAAAATTCCTTACCCGTAACAGTCGCCATATTTCTTCTTCCAGTCAAAGAATATATGAGTAAAACCCTAGAAGCAAAGAAATATGGAATTTTAATAGTTTAAAAATAGTAAAAGACTTTTCAAAAATGGTCTTTTAACAGTTTTTTTAAAATAATAAATTGTATATTCTGAGCTGATTTAAATTGTTTTTCATGTCTCATATTTTATTAAAATGGTCTGATTTAAAAATATATTTTGGATTGATAAAATTTTAGTTTCCTATGACATCATAATTTACTCAGCATTTAAATTAAAATAAAAAATATATGGAAGACTTACATTCAGTTCTTTAAGAATTGAAAAATGTCAGTAAAAAAAACTTAAAAATATGAAATACTCACTTTCTGACCGATTTCAATAAGATTTCCAAAAAATGCTGTTGGCCTTGGATATTTAATTCCATACTGACTAAAAAAATCCAAAAGTTTTTCTTCCGTATCTGTAAAAGGAAAAAAATCATTAAAAGATGGAATTAAATAATTAAAACTGAAATATTTGTTGATGTGAAAGTAATTTCCGTCCATCGTAAATAATACAAAGAGCAGCGAAACTGGAAACAAAAAGATGAGAAAAGCAAAATGGGAAGAGAAGCAGCTACATGAACGATTTCTGAGACTGTCGAAAGATATAGGAAAACACATGGACATGACTACAAAAAGGACACATGAATAGAGAAACGGAATCGCTACTGACACCTGCACACAACAAAGCAATCAAAACAAACTATATCCAAGTCAAGATAGACAAAACCCAGAAAAACAGTAAATGCAAAGTCTTTGGAGAAAGACATAGAAGTAGAAACGAACAAATTCATCCAAGCAAAGAGGTCGAATGTGATAATAGAAGGAAAACACATATTTTGACGCAAAATAGTTCACAAGGTGAAGATCAAGGCAGCAGAAAAACTAGCAAATATATGGAGCTTGCCAGAGAACTGAAAGAAATATGGAATATGAAGAAATTACTGTAATACCAATAATCGTAGGAGTGCTAACAACAGTTCCGAAAAAAAAAAAAAAACTGGAAAAAAAGACTAAGAGAAATTGAAATCAAAGGGAGGATGCATGACACTCCTGAAAACAGATGAAATATTAAGGAAAATCCTTGAGTGCGGAAACGAATCCACATAAGCAGGTAACACTGACCAAACACAGTTAAGTTGAAATAGAAATAAAACAATAAATATAGAAAGAACATTACAATAATAATAATAATAATAATAGTTATAATACTACTACTACTACTACTACTACTACTACTACTACTACTACTAATAATAATAATAATAATAACTTGAAAAACGTAAAAATACGACTAGGGAGAAATAGGAATCAAAAGGAGGATTGACACAATCGAATGCATGACACTCATGGAAACAGCTGAAATATTAAGGGAAATCCTTGAGTGCAGAAACCAACCTACATAAGAAGCTAACACCATATAGAAAGAACATTACACAAATCCAATAGAACTGAAACTGCCAGAAATCTCATAATTTGACATTCACCTTTTCATAAAAGTGACTCAAGCCTCAGCTGGTACCACACAAAACATTTTCTCATGTGTCCCGTTTTATATCAAAACGGGACACATGAGAAAATTCTCATTTTTTTCTTCCCATTTTGTCTCGCATAAGAACACGTGCATTACGCGCACGGATAAAAATTCAAGGTTTACAAGAAATTTTCTCTCAACTTCTCCACACACACGTCCTTTTCAGACTTCCCTTGAAATTAAGTTCCATAAGAGCGACCCCTGTTGGGTTACAATAAATAAATGTTATTGGAAACATAATTGCTTTCGTTTTGTTCCTTAATTTCATTGTATTTGCTTGAATACTTAGTAAAAAAAAAAACTACTAATTCTTGGAAAACAACGTATAAACAAGGCCCTTTTATAAATAATAAATTATATATGTGACCTACACCGTTGGGTGAAGGTTGCTAGAAGTTTAGACAGTGAAGAAAGTAATAATGAAGGTCGGCTGCCGAAAGTCTTAAAGTGAAGATAGCCTTGCTCACTGTCTAGCCGACAGGGGTAGGAGAGAGTGTCAACGTCTTACTTCGTGGGTGTCTGGAAGCTCTCTGCCTGACCTGCAATTTCCCAAAGTCGAAATCAATATGCCAAGGACTCTGCTAAACTAATCTCCTCCACCATAGAAACACTATTTATTGAAAAGCTGATTTATTTTGTTAAGCAAATTAGTGGCCATTCGATCCTGAATTTGATTGAGATATTTTTGACCCGTCAACACCTTAGTCATCACTCTAGATTTCATATATTTATAGTCTTCGACATCTTAGTTATTGGACTCTGAATTTGATGGACATATGTTTGAACTCTGCAACTCTTTAACTATTCCAAATAAACTGTTGTTCAGCGACCAACAGTTTATTTCTCGGTCATTGAGTCTTGTTGTCAGATCAACTTCATTGCGACCTGCACAAAGGAGACGTAAGAATTTGTTGGTTACCATGACTTTGTGAACAACAGTTTATTTCTCGGTCATTAAGTCTTAAAGCAAAGCACACAATGCAGGTTAGTCCTATCACCTAAAGATTGCCGTCACAACCCAACCTCCGTCCGAACCGAGAGTGACCCACATCAAAAAAGGGGTGACCAAACCTGTTAATCCACAGATAGGTTGGACGACACAAAATGAGAGGGGGGTTACAAAATCAATAGATACAAAGACTATACCCCTGAATCTACTTCCCCAATCTCTACCACCCACTTTAGTTTTTTTTTTTTTTTTAACATAGTTTACCCCAAACAAGGCAGTACGCCACTGTAGACGTAAGGGGCTACTGAGAAAAAGGAGTGAGAGTTTTTTTGTTTTTTTTTAGGGGGGAGGGTCAACCTAAATTGGGAGCTGTGCAGCGAGATGTCTGTTTACATTAGTTTTAAATTTCTACATGTCAGTACCGTCAGGAAAACAGGGAGCAGGGAGGGAGTTCCAGAGTCCAGCAGCACGAGGAAAAAAGCTTTTGAAGTAGAAAGCTCTTCGGCATCTGGGGACCTCCACAGTGAACGGATGGGATTTGGCAGATTGTCGGGTTGGTCTAGTGAATTTGCGTCGTGAGGGCACCAGAACAGCAAGTTCATCAGAGCACAGTCCATTGAAGTACTTGTAAAACAGGCACAAGGAAGCAACATTGCGGCAGTGGGATAGGGGCTGGAGCTTGGTGGATAGTGAGGGACCTATTAGTTTAGATGAATAATACACAAACTAATAAATAAAGAAGAACCCGCCCAATTAAATACAATTTTAAAACTGCATTAGCTTAAGTTTGTTGGTTTTCATTTGGGGAGGAAATAAAAAATGAATTGCAAATTTTTAATTGTCCATTTTGTTGTGGCACGAGTTTGGTTTAACGGTGGGGCGTGAGGATCCAGCTCCCCATAAACCAATGTTTGTAGAGCATCGGAGAAATTTAAAAGAAATGTGTGTGTATTTTATCTGCTGGAATTATATAGTAGATAGTCTTACACCCTCCTACCTCCAAATAAAAGGTGTTTTTAAGACCAACAATCAATGTTATCAAAAAATGTGGCGAAATGGGTGAGATATTCTATAGGATTGACATGTATCCCAATCCTATTCATTCTCAATATTTAAAATAAAAAACTTTACCCAGATTTAACCAAGTCAGGAATTTACATAGTGCCTGTAATGTTATAAGTTTTCTTCCGTGAACTAATCAGTTATAAGTTATCTCCTTTATAGTCAGATAAGTTATCTCATTTAGAAGATATTTTCTTTTATTATAGAACTCTGCACTGACGTCATACTGGAGATGAGAAAGAGACTTCTCTCCTTAATCACGGCCACCATAGCATTCGGTTGTGTAAACACAGCCGTTTGCATGTGCATTCTTTTAATATAATGCAGCGTTGACCATTAAATGTAATAGATGTTGAAACAGGCATTGAGATGATCACAGACTTGACTCAGATCAGAAAATAAAAGCCGGAACCTTAGTTCAATTGTGAATTGTTACAAGGGTAAATGAGGAGCTCTAGATAGAGGTAATTACAGAGGCTTAAAGTGCATAGATCAAGTCCTGAAAGTGATTGAGAAAATAATTGAGTAGCAAATAAGAAGTCAGATAAACATAAATGAAATATAGTTTCGTTTATGTTCGGAAAGTGAATGGTGCTATATTTTTTCTGAGAAGTATTTTGGTAAGAAGAAGACCCTGTATTTTGCTTTTGTGGATTTTAAGAAAGCTTTGGACAGAATGCCAAAAGATGTTGTCTGATGGGTTTTGTGTAAATTAAGGTCTAGCAATGAAGGTTGTTCAAGCAATGTACTAAAATGCTCAAAGTCGTGTTAGAATTAACATTTAGTGACAGATTTAATGTTAAAGTGTGAGTACATCAAGGTTCTGTACTGAGTCTGTTGCTTTTCAATTGTGTCTTATAAGCGTTGGTCAGGAAGTTTCGTCCGGAAGAGATGCTGTTTACTGATGATTTAGTGCTTGCCTGTGAAACAAGGGAAGATCTAAATGTTAAGACTTGGAGATATTTTATTGAAAGTAAAGGTCTGAGAGTGAATGTTACCAAGAATAAACTGATGATCAGTGATTGTAGTGTTGGAAAGCCTACAGAAAGAGGAAAGTTCCCCTGCTCAGTTTGTGGAAAGGGAGTTGGGTGCAACTCAATTTTTTGTGGTACATGTAAGCGTTTGATGCATAAGAAGGGCAGTGGAATTACAGATAGGTTGAGAGAGATGATAACCAGTTTGTCTGCAATAAGTGTAGGACAATGGAGACGGATGAGAACTCGGATGTGGAGAAAATATATTTGGATGACGAGACTATTGAGGTTCTTCAAAAGTTTTGTTACCTTCATGATACTATTGCATCACAGGAGGGAGCTGATGCTAGTGTGATTGAAAAAAAAAAGAATTAAGAGCAGACAGAGTAAGTTCAGGGAAATTCTGTCATTACTAACCAGCAAAGCATCATCACTGTTGACCAAAGGAAAAGTCTACCAGGCATGTATACGCAGTATGATGATATATGAAAGTGAAACTTGGGCAGTGACGGTTGCATGGAAAAGAAATGATATGAGAATGATACGATGGATGTGTAATGTGAATCTTAAAGGCAGGCTTAGATCTGATGATCTCAAAGGAAGATTAAATCTGGACAGTATAGGGAGATGCATGCAGAATAGAAAACTTCGATGGTATGGCCATCTTTAAAGAATGTATGAAAGTTCTTGGGGTAGTAGATGTAAGATAATTGAATGGCACAGGGTCAGTTCGTAGAGAAAGTCCAAAGGAAACATGGACGGAAGTGATAAGGATGGATTTGAGAGAAAGAGGGATAAACAAAGACCTGGCTAGAGATAGGTTACTTTGGAAGTCAATTTCTAAAAGCCGTCCTGCACATGCCGGCAAAGTGATGATTAGTAGTCGTAGTGTTGGAAAGTTCCTAAAAAGGAAGAGGAAAATTCCCCTGCTAAGTTTGTTAAAAGGGAGTCAGGTGCAACCAATTTTTTTTGTGGTGCTTCTAAGCACTGGTTACACAAGAAATGCAGTAGATTGAGAGATGATAACCAGTTTGTGTGCAATAAATGTAAAACAATGGAGACAGATGAGAACTCAGATGTGGAGAACATATATTTGGATGCCAAGACTATTGAGGTTGTTCAAAAGTTTTGTTACCTTGGTGATGCCCTTAGAGAACATGGTGGAGCAGGTGCTAGTATGGTTGCAAGAGATAGGAGTGAATGGAGTAAGTTCAAGGAATCTTTGTCATTACTAACCAGCAGAGCGCTACTACCATTAACCAAGGGAAGAGTGTACCATGCATGTGTACACAGTGTGATAATATATGAAAATGAATCCTGGCCAGTGAGAGTTGAGGACATGTGTTGTCAATGATATGATGGATGTGTAATGTGACTCTTAAAGACAGGTTTAGATCAGATGACCCGAGAGGAAGACTAAATCTAGACAGTGTAGGAAAATGTGTGCAGAACAGGAGACTTCGTTGGTTTAGTCACATTGAAAGATTGGATGTCAGAAGTTATTCATGTGTTTTCTCATAGTAATGCACAACCGGAAAGGCTTCATAGTTTCGTTAGTGAAAAAAATCTTTGAAAATTCCTCTTTAAAAGTTAGTGAAACAGTTTCAAGTATTCTTGCTATGAAATATGAAAACTACGTACTCTGAGAGGGGAACTGATCTCACTTATAACTGGAGTCTGACAAAAAACCCTACTTTTTTTATGGAAGCTATTTGATTTAAGGAGCTAAAAAAAAATGACTACTTCAAGGTAAAAAAAACTAGCCAACGATAAGTGTTAGATACATTCCAACCCAGAAAACAGCAATTCTTCCCCTTTTGTCAGAACCATCGCTCATAGAATGTGAAGACTAAAGGACAAAATAAGGGAAGTGAGAGCTACGAGGCTGCCGAAACTAAAGGTCCACTTTCTACCATACTTGCTATAAGTTGTGTTCCTTGTGTGTTTATGTTAAACGTTGCTTGCCTCAGTTGTTCATAATTTCTGTAGAAGTAAATATGGTTTTTAAATTAAGTGAAAAGATGAGTTGAATAAACATGCTTGGTCCGTACGATTTTTTATTACTGGAACTGATAAGACAATAGAAATCACATTTGGCGCTAAAAACAAAATGCTGCTCATGTTAATACAAACAATAACGCGTTATGGAAAACAAATCTTTGGAAAGTTCCTCTTTGTTGTATACCGTCCCGGGAATGGGCCGTGGTAGTTCTCAGAATGTATACCTGTCCCGGAACGCGCCGTGGCAGTTCTCGCTTAAACAACTGGTCATTTTTAACACCAAAGATGTATATGTTGCCTACCTTTAATTTCTCGTACCTTTACTTCTTCGTCGCGGAGGGGCGCCGTCTCGATGGCGTCTTGTGGTTGAATTCTTTCTTCGTTTCTGTACTGCCGTGAACATCGCCGCCCACTGTGTCTGCAATAAAACCTTCATGACCGACTCACGAGACAAACAATCTTTCAAACTCTTAATTCTGTTTTATTTCAGGCGTCAGATTTCTGTCGCGTAGAGATGCCTCACCAACGTTAAGAGAGAGACCAAATTTATACTCTATCGTAGTTAATTACTAAATTAAGTCCTTAGCCATTCGAGGAGGGGGGAAGAAGAAATCTCTGCCTGTATTCTCTTAGGGAATCTAAATCCCCTAATCATGTTGAAGACTACATAGTGAAACACGTCCGTTCGGCTTGCTTTCAAAACACAGACTGGCAAAACACAGCTTCCCACACAAAAGCCCGTGACGTCACAGAACTCCCATGCGCAGGTGGACATTGACCCTTGATTTGAGGTCTCGTCAACGTGGTGACCCTGTCAACGTCTGTGAGCTCCGACTGTGAGAACAGCCCTATTCTGCACTCTACTGTACGAGTCCGCTATTATCCAACAAAAGTTGTTGAAACACTTTCGAGTATTCTTGCTGAGAAATATGAAAACTATGTACTCCGAGAGCAAAACTGCACTTTCTTAGAACTTGAGGTTGACAAAAAAAAAAAAAAAACCCAAAAAAAACCTACCTTGTGAGTTTACAGTGTAAACTAACATTTATTATATAAAGGAAAGTTGTCATTCTGTGATACTCATTCCCTTGGGGTAATCACTGAGCAAATTAGTGCAGAAGGGAGGGGAGGTGTAGAAAAACTACTTGCTTCATTCTTTTTAATAGTCGTCCGAAAAACAACACTGACATTGGGTCAAACAGCAGTCAGTCAGCTTTCTTTTTCGTTCTTTTCTTTCTTTTTTATTTATGTTGAACTAGTTGCCAAAGAAAGAGAAAGAGAGAGAGAGAAAGAGAGAGAGAGAAGGGGCAGTCGGAGGGAGACGTAGAGACAGAGAAAAACTGCACTTTTTTAATGAGAAACAGTATAACAAAGGGAGATTACTGCGCACCATTGTCTAAGAGCAAAACTGCACTTTCTTACAAAAGGAAACTGACAAACCTTGTGTGTTTACAATATAAAATACATCTATTATATAAAGGAAAGTTGTAATTCTGTCTGTGTGTCTGTTCGGCTAAAAGTCAGAAACTACACAAGATACAAACCGTACATATGATTATGGGCAAGAAAAAATATGTGATTCCCTTGGAATCACAAGGGACTAAATTAGTGCAAGGGTAGGTATAAAAATCACGTTTTTTCATTCTTACTAATAATTGTTTGAAAAACAACACTGAAATTAGGTCAAACAGCAGTCATTCAGCTTTCTTTTTCTATTTTCTTTTTTCTTTATCTCTCTTATGTTAAGCCGGTTGCCATTAGATCAGCTTTATTTTTCGTTCTTTTCTTTGTTTTTATCTATGTTGAACTAGTTGCCAGAGAGAGAGATAGAGAGATAGATATGTATAGAGATAGATAGATAGAGATAGAGAGATAGATAGAGAGATAGAGAGAGAGAGAGATCGAGAGAGAGAGAGAGAGAGAGAGAGAGAGAGAGAGAGAGGGGGTACAGTCGGAGGAAGAGGTAGAGAGAAAGAAGTTTTTAAGGAAAGATGTTACACACACATTTTTTTAACTCTTCTATTTTGTTACCTATGTGCACCCCGGGGAACACCGCGTATCCCTGCTAGTTTTGATAAATGTAACATTTAAACCCACAAAACAAAAACAAAAACAAAAACCCACACAAAAGAGAAATGGCCTCCATCAAATAAAACTTTTAAATAAAGTCATAATTTCAACATAAGTAAATTAGAATTTTAATTTCTGGATAAGATCAATGTTATCAAAAAATGTAGTAAAAGCCTAGCGAAATGGTCGAGATATTCCAACGGTGCCTATACTACAAGTTAACAACAACAAAAAAGGCGGAAACAAAAAATAAACGAAGTATTTATTATTTAGGAGTCTTTTTTTTTATCCCCCACCCCTACACGAAAAGAAAAGTGAAAAACTAATAACGAATATATCGGATTGACATCCTCTATTTTATCAACAAACAGCGTAAACACAAAAACAGAAACCAACCTGAATTTACTTCAACAAAAAAAAAGCTAAAACTGAGGCCATAAAAATCAGCTCCCAGAGACAGTCAAACAAAAGACGCAAAAAGCCGAAAATGTTGATCACATGACGTGCTCTGTGCTACGTCCGCCAAACGACTGTAAAAAAATATAAAAGCAGACCGCGCCACCAAATCTTTCTCTTTCTTTCCCCCTCGCCTTTGGGCAACGTGGTGCCGTGCGCGTCGGCTGACTACTAAACACACACACACACACACATACAAACATGGTCGCACACACGTGCTTACTACTATTCTCGGAACTGACTTCCAACGAACATTTCAAACTAACATTTTACCATGTAAGATTTGTAAATATATAAATATTTTGTGTTACTTTTAAATTACGTTTTATTCTTCCTTCAACTTATGCATGCCCTTATCCTCATTTAACTTTTATTCATCGTTTTTATGTTTTTTTTTACTCATTTAAATATTTCTTTAAACAATCTAAATCTAAACGTAGATCTTAGCATTTTCTCTAAGACATAATATCTTACTAAGCTAAGGCCTGTGTCCCCACATAATTGGTGACCCCGAGAATGAGAAAGGAGGTGCGGTGAGAGTGTAAAATTATTGAAATAATTGATGTTAGAAAATAAAAATAAATTCTGAACTTACAGATAAAAGGTAATTAAAAAAACAATATGACAAGCAGAAAGTTTGATGGTTAATTTCTTCCAAACGACTTCGTTTTCTGCATCGTGAGTAAAGTGCCTTCGCCCTTTTGTCGTTGAACTTCTTCTTTCGTGGGAATCAGATGATTCTGGTGTTGGCATTAGTTTCTCCAATGTTTTTCTAGTTAGAAATCTTTCTGGAAAGACATCGGGTACTTACAGGAAATACCATGAGAAGGTTGCCAACACTCCTAAGTGAAAGTGGTACTGTGGAGCCGACTGGATTCGAACTTGGAATACCCAGGTGTTCAGTCCGTGTCGATATCCACTTAACCACCGTCACCTCGTTGAACTCTGATTAAAAAAACGAGTAACATTTAATTATCAATGTGACGTCATACGAGTAGGCAGACGTTTTGGTCTAAATATGAAATAAAATGAACAAAGTCCATCGATATGAACTGTGGTGCATGTTGCAGAAGTTACTTATGTGATTCCTTATAGTACTGCGCAACCTTATAGTAGTGTCGTTATAAAAATATCTTTGAAAAGTTTCGTTTTAAAGGTTGATGAAACACTTTCAAGTATATTTCCCTTTTATTATATATAGTGTCACACCGAAGATAAGAAAGAGATTTATCCTCTTTTTAAACAAACTTCGTCGATATGAACAGTAGTATATGTTGCAGAAGTCACTCTTGTGATTCCGACAACTTATGAACGGACTTAGAAACTATTGGGTCTTTCGGAAAGTTATGAACGGATTTAGCTACTATTGGGTCTTTCCGAAAGTTATGAACGGAATTAGCTACTATTGGGTCTTTCGGAAAGTTATGAACGGATTTAGCTACTATTGGGTCTTTCGGAAAGTTATGAACGGAATTAGCTACTATTGGGTCTTTCGGAAAGTTATGAACGGATTTAGCTACTATTGGGTCTTTCCGAAAGTTATGAACAGACTAAGCTACTATTGGGTCTTTCTGAAAGTTATGAACGGAATTAGCTACTATTGGGTCTTTCGGAAAGTTATGAACGGATTTAGCTACTATTGGGTCTTTCCGAAAGTTATGAACAGACTAAGCTACTATTGGGTCTTTCCGAAAGTTATGAACAGACTAAGCTACTATTGGGTCTTTCTGAAAGTTATGAACGGACTTAAATACTATTGGGTCTTTCGGAAAGTTATGAACGGACTTAGCTACTATTGGGGCGGTCGGAAAGTTATGAACGGATTTAGCTACTATTGGATCTTTCTGAAAGTTATGAACGGACTTAGCTACTATTGGGTCTTTCGGAAAGTTATGGACAAGTCCGTTCATAACTTTCTGAACGACCCAAAAGGAGCTAATCCGTTCACAAATTTCCGAATGACCTAATATACAGGGTGTTTCAAAAGTCTTGGGAACATTACAAATGCGTATATCTCATCCAGGTAGAAAAATGAAACTGGTGCCATTTTAAAGCTTACTTAATCAAGTTTTTGGTCATACTAATGATTTTCGTGTTATCTTTCCAGGTGCAGTAATGGCGTTCTAAACAAGACAAGGCATTTTGCGTCCTCCAATTTGCAAAGACTGAATCGTGGACATGTGTTCAGCGTGCATTTCGCAGGAAATTTAAAAAAGAAGCCCCTGAAAGGAAATCCATTGTCAGATGGCATGCTAAATTTGTGAAAGATGGGTGTTTGTGCCCAAGTAAGCGAGCAGGTCGCCCTTCAACTTCAGAAGATGCAGTTGAGCAAGTTCGGACAGCCTTTCAGCGGAGCCCCCGTAAATCAGTGAGAAGAGCCAGCAGGGAACTTCAGCTTGCTCCAGCAACTGTCTGGCGTGTCTTAAGGAAACGACTGCAAATGGTACCTTACAAGCTCAAGTTGGTCCAAAAGTTGAAGGACACTGGTAAGCCACTTCGCCGTGACTTTTGCATTGCAATGCAAGAGAAGTTGGAAGATAACGGCTTTGATGACCGGCTTGTTTTTTAACACTCGCATATGGGGTACTGAGAATCCTCATGAACTTCTTGAGCACGAGCGAGATTCACCAAAAGTGAACGTGTTTTGTGCAATTTCCAAGAAAGGTGTCTATGGACCATTCTTCTTTGAAGAGGCAACTATCACTGGTGAATCCTATCTCAACATGCTGGAAGACTGGTTAATGGCTCAGTTGGAACAAGCAGAATCTGATGACTTCATTTTTCAACAAGATGGTGCACCACCACACTGGAGTCTTAGAGTAAGGCAGTTTCTAAACACAAGGCTGCCTGGTAGATGGATTGGGAGATCTGGGCGAGGTGATGACGTTCTCATGCCCTGGCCTCCTAGGTCTCCAGATCTTACCCCGTGTGACTTTTTCCTTTGGGGCTTTGTCAAGCAACAAGTCTATGTGCCGCCCCTTCCAAGAGATATTGACGAACTAAAGGCTCGAGTAACGGCAGTTGTGGGAACCATTGACGTCAAGATGCTGGAACGCGTTTGGCAGGAAATGGACTATCGACTAGATGTCTGCCGTCTGACGAATGGTGCTCATATTGAGCAACTTTGAAGATTCCCCACAAAACTTGAAACTTTAACCTTTCCAACGGTACCAATTTCATTTTTCAACTCCTAATAGTTTTTGAGTTATTAAAAATCGTTATGTTCCCAAGACTTTTGAAACACCCTGTATATATATATATATATATATATATATATATATATATATATATATACAGGGCTTTACAGAGCCCTCCAAAAAGGAGCGCGCTCCAGGAGCACGCTCCTTTTTGCTAGAGCGAAGGAGAGGAGGGCTCATTTTATATTCAGCGGGAGTAGAGCGGGAGTAGAGCGGGAGTAGAGCGGGAGCAACACCATTTGGCCCTAAAGAGCGGTGTCCGCGCTCCAAAATTATTTGATTTTTTTTTAAACATTAGTTTTTTATTCAGCAATAAAAAGGAAAAGAAAAGATAGTCTCAGCTACCATCATTTTATTTTTTATGTATATTGTAAATGTATATGAGATAGAAAGAGAGAGGGGGGAGAGAGGAAGGGAGAGAGAGGGAGAAAGAACGAGAGAGTTACACATGAAAAGAGAACATTTTAAGTTCTCTGTAAATTTTCACATGGACATGTTATATTTTTGATAGGGCAGGAAACAATTTGGCGACACGTAGTCTATAGATGTCTTTGAAGTTCTTAAAGATTTGAACTTTTTTGTATTTAGGATGTTTATTGCTGATTGAATACGCCAATTTTTCTTTTAATTTACAGACAATTTATTTTTGTACTAAATCTTACTGCTCTTCTTCTTCTTCTTCTTCTTCTTCTTCTTCAAATAATGGTATTAAAAATAAATCTTTAAGGGTAATAATAACTAAAGAAATTTTTGTTTTCATAACAATTAATTAAATACATCTGTTTTTAAGCCATTTGACTCCTACTCATTATATATTATTCCCCAGCCCAACGAAATAATACAACATATCGCCATAACTCTTGAAAATAGAATTGTGTTTTTGTCTGCTATTCAAAGTGTAGTATCTTCGCAAGTGTCACCTCTCCTGCTACACCGACGAAAATATTTTTTTTAATTAAGAGTTCGAATAATAAAGGTTAAAACGTCTATATTTTTAAATCTCTAACAAAAACAAACTGTTTACAATTTTAATAACAGATTTTGGTACTCGTTCGTCTTTTACCTCTATCGACATGATAGGTAATTGTAAGCAGTAGATCAGTCTACATTGAATTTACATTGGAAACTGATCCCCCTTCCTAAAATGTAAAATATTTGAATTTTTTTTCCAAAACCCTCGGAATTCTCTAGCAGCCTGTTAGGTAAGTGTACACCGAAAAAAGAACAAAAAAATGGTGAGTAAAAAGTTGTGAAAAACGGACTATGGTAAAAGACGAACAAGTACCAAAATCTGTTATCGAATATTAAAATTGTAAACAGTTTGTTTTAAAATTAAAGATTTAAAATATAGACGTTTTAACCTTTGTTATTCGAATTTTTAATTTTAATAAATGTTTTTGCCCCACCTAAGAAAACTTGCTCCAGTTAATTTTTCGGGGGAGGAAAATTTGACCCGATATTTTTTCAACTCCCAAGGTCTAGGCCAGATATTTTGTATGAAATTTGAAGACATTAAATCGATCTCTGAATTGTTTATTGACAATTTATTGATTTTTTTTTTTTTGGCCAACTCATGAAAATTTTTTTTTTATTCAATCTTTAAAAAATAAACTTCATTGTTTTTTTTTTTTCGCTCCAGATTGTACTAAAAAAATGGATAAATCGATTTGTTTGAAAGTACTTGCGCGTTTCTCTGTGGTATATACATTATACAATATAGTTACGTTCGTAAAACAAACAAATATTAAACAACAGCTCGACGAGTAATGTTGTCCTGGCTGTCTCTCCCAGAGAAATGTTTTCTTAAAAAAAAAATAATCACTAATAATGTTTAAAAGTAAAACTTTATTTACTTAAAACAAATCAAAATTCTCTTCCAAAAAAAAAAAAAATAGAAAAAAATATCGGGTCAAATTTTCCTCCCCTGAAAAAATAGGTTGTTAATTTAATGAAAATTAAAATTGTTTTAAAATACTTCAGGGATTTTTCTATTTCTATTTTATACCCCAGGAAACGAAAATTTACGTATAATCCTATGCTTCATCCGACATGTTGTCCTATAACTCTTAGCACATCTCAAAATATTAGCGAGATTTTGTAAAATATTATCTTACGGTCTTACACTTAAAGTGACACCCCCACCCATATTGACGAGATCCTTTGACGCTCACCCCTATCCTTCGACCACTCATTGGCAGAATAGAACGTTTATAAAAGAAGGTATATTTTCATTATGGAGCGCTGAAAAAGAGCCGCTCCTTTTTATAGGAGTTTGAGCTGGAGCGGCTCCTTTTTGAAAATGGGGAGCGTTGGAGCAGGAGCGGGATCAGCTCCAAAAGTAGTGGAGCGCGTAAAGCCCTGTATATATATATATATATATATATATATATAT
>OY744522.1:206316013-206448513 GCA_963556195.1 Sepiola atlantica
GAAACGCCAAACAATAACACATTTCCTCAAATGAAACAACACTCTTTCAAATCGAAAGCCATTTCTTCAAATGGATTTACATATCTGATGATAGTGGACCACCGTTTGAAACGCGTTATATAAAATTATAAAATGATACAATAACAAAATAATAAATAAATGTTGAAAAACCTTTTTACAAATGTTGGTCGTCTTTTCTCATTAATAATCTGTTGAAAGAAAAAATTTGAAAGAGATTTTAATTCCTTTAAGTGATGCATTCATTTTGACATTTTAATGTTTAGAAGTCTATTTTTATCAATAGGGCTCTCCAATTTTTTAAAATCTTTTAATTCTTATATATAAAGTAAATTTGGTTGTTCCCCATACTTTTGTGATAGATAAAAAAAATCTGCTTTCTCATTTATACAAAATTGTCAAAAAAGTATTTTCAATCCATTTAATTGATTTAATTATATTTAATCTTGATCAATATTTTTAGTTTCATTAGTTATAACTAAAGGAAGGCGGAGGAGTTTTTACTCTCACAGGCAGATGTCCTAATACTGCTACTCAAATCACCGGGTACTAATTTAATAACAAATTTATTCGATATTCACTGAGGAATTACCCTTTTTACTTTCTTTTTCTCTTTTCTTTCATTGCTTTTGGCTGACAGAGGGAAAAGTAGAAAGTAAAGAGAGAGAGGGGGGTATAGAAGCAACAGGAGTCAGCAAATCTCAATTCTATAAGATCTCAATTAACATATTCTTTCATCCAATAAGATATGCAGAAATATTCACTTCCGCCTGTTAGAATATTTTGCATGTAATATAAAAACCCAAACACACTAGTGTTCTCTCCATTTATGAATCCAGTCTCAGCTTCTCGGCTGAAGACACGCAGCAAACACAACAAAAAACTACCGCAAACTCCTTAACACACAGCAACAACATATACACACTACCTCACAAACTCACTTACACATAAGTTCATGCATATACTTTCACACTGACTAAACAAAGGCAAGCATGCATACATACTGTCTACTGATTTTATACACTGTCACACGGCGACATCAGAATAAACATGTCTACTCAACTTCTTATACGGACGAAATTCTACTTTTTTTTCACTTGGAACGTTCTAAGTTACTCTGAATGAACTCTCGTTTTCTACTAACTCGTTCTTTTTGGTCCTTCTAACACTTATGCCTTTTTTTCTCCACATTACAATGGTAGGAAGACAGAAAAAATGCCGCCTGTTGTGGTTTTAGCTAACATTTGACTGTCAGAGAGAGACAATTGATTCAGTGGCTCAATCGGTTAACACAGCGAATTCAGAAGTAGAGTTTACGAGTTTGAACCTCACCCGGGGAATAAATATTTTTACTCTGATTTTGTGCAAAAATGAACTTAAATATTTTAAATCACAATATTACCTAGATTTTTTCGTTTTACTTTTATTTTTCCCCTCTAATTTACATACTTTATGGAAATTTGGATCCCAGGCGACGCCGGATGGTTCTGCTAGTATGATATAAAACTGTAGTTTAGAAATGGCAAAAGAATGACACCAGCCTTGATTCTTCGAGATGCATTTCTCTTATTTCTTTTATATTGGACATTCGGGTTAATCTGGAGTGTGTTGTCCGGTTGTTATTTTCTTTTCTTCTCACTTCCTTCCTACCCTTCATCACTTGAAAGTGGTTTCGTCTGGGAGATTCAAAAGGCACATTTTGATCATCTCGACAGATTTAAAGTTAGTTCAGTTTTATTCTCGTTTAGTTTTTTTCTTCAGTTGTTCTATCGGCAATATCAAAGAATTAAAAAGTCTATCCAATAAGTCCTGGGCCTGACATATAGATTCATATGATTTTTTTTTCAAATGGCACGTTTCAAAATTTGAGATCAATCGAATTATTAGTTTACAAATTATAGTTATTTAAATGAAGCTACTCTTGCAAATTTTCAAAACAATGGAAAAATCTGAATTGCTTTCTGATAAAAAATACTCTTCAAGCAAAAAACAATGGCTTGATAAGTGTTATCCGGACTCTGCTCCGTCAGAAACAACGGTCGTAATGCTGACATTAAACACGGTCGTACAGACATAAATAATGATGAACATCCAGGTCACTCAAATTCAGCAGTTGTCCCAGAAAACAAACAAACAAAAAAAGTCCACAAACTCGTTTTGGTCGATCGTAAATTGATGTTGCGTGAGATAGCAGAGGAGTAGAAGATATCAGAAAGCAGTGTATTTACCATTTTGCACGAACGTTTGTCAATGAGAAAGTTGTGTTCAACATGGGTGCTCACAGTCAATCAAAAACATCAACACATCGACGATTCGGAGCATTGTTTGCAATGGTTTCAACACAACAAAAAGATGTGACAATGGATGAAACATGGACCGACCACTTCACTCCAGAGTTAAATCGGCAGTCAGCTGAGTGGACAGCAGCAGGTGAAAGCCGTCCAAAGAAGTAAAAATTGCAAACATCAACAGGTTTGGCCTCCGTATTTTTGGACGTGCAGGGTATTTTGTTCATTGACTAATTTGAGAAAAGAAGAACCATCAAGAGTGACTATTATATCGTACTTTTAGTGCCAAAAATAAAAAAAAGTGTTCTTTCACCAAGACAATGCACCATGTCAGAAGTCGGTCACAACGATGGCAAAAATACATGAATTGCACTTTGAATTGATTTTGCACCCATCCTTATTCTCTAGTGGGTACTACCTCAAAAGAATGCTCCAGGGTAAGAGATTTGGTTCCAATGAAGAAGTGATATCAGAAACTGAAGTGTATTTTAAGGCCAAATTGTTGTTTTATTAGTTAGACCTGGGACTTATTGAGTGATAGGTTAATATATCAATTTTATTGACAACTTGTTAGGACAACACAAAAGTAAAGAGTTAGTAGATAATGAGAGTTCTGAGGGTCCAGGAATATTCCAAGTGATAAGCAAGATGTTTGCCTTCCGGATTTTAAAACTTTAATTAAAAATTAATTCTATTTCTTCGGTGGTTTAATTTTAATTTTAGGTATATTTTGTAAATAATAAAATAAAGTTATTTGTAAACATATTTATTTAAAAAATTGCATGTAGACAATATTTAGAGTATGTCAACAGAAACATACGACACCATTTGCAATTTTCCTGTTTACTTACTTGAAATTTGAATGTTTACTTCCCTCCCACCATGGAAAAATGTGGCACAGGGCAGGAAGGTTGTGAGAAAGATGGGAATTTACTACTGTTGATACATACTTTATATTATAATATATATTAGCTGTCCCGACCCGGAGTTGCCCGGGAGTATTTTTACTTTCATATTTATTTTAGAATTAATTATTTAATTCAATCTTTTAATGATTCTTTTCCTTTTGCAGATATGAAAGAAGAAATTTTGGCTTTTTTATTCAATATGGAATGAAATATCCAAAGCCAACAGCTTTTCTTGGAAATCTCATTGAAATGGATCAAAAAGTGAGTATTTTTCTTTTACTAAAATTTTCAAATTTTGAAAGAACTGAATGTAATAGTTTTGTACATTTTAAAGTTGTTTTTATTTACTTTAAATGCTAAATTATAATTTTATAGGAAACCTGATGTAATCATAAAAAAATAAGGAATGGTTTAGAATAGTCTCAAGACTGACTTTCAATTTAAAAACAGTATGCATTTAATAGCAATTTCTACTTTGAATAAAATGACATTTTCATTTTCAAATTCATCTAATAAAATGAACGTACCAGATCGACACTTACTATAAGAGCAAAGGGGATAACATTTTTGCTTTAAACTTTTCACTAATTACTTTAAATTGGGAAATGTTCCAGTTAGTTTCACTCATTTACATAAGATGTACTTTCTTTGTTTTATTTTAATATTTTTACGTAAAAATAAAAATATATACAAACAAAAATCCTACAAAGCCAAGGCCTTCCTCAAAAAGATCCTGCATTGCTTTTTAATGATATTTTGATGTTTTGCATTTACCAAAAATATTACAGTAATATTCGTAGTACCAAAACTATAACATATTTGTATAAGTCGAATTAAAAAAAATTGTAACATTGACTACATTTTGGATTGTTCTTCTTTGGGTCCCCAACGATTCCATACTAAATTCAGCCAGATGTATCCTTTAGTAAGAGAAACTTCACAATAAACACCGCTAATTTTCAATTAATAATCATCTGTGTTGACTAGCCGATCCACGAAACGTTGAAGACATTAGAAACAAAAAAATAGAATATACATAGCCTTTTTGCTTGCTTGCTTGCTTGCTTCCTTCTTCTTCTTCTTCTTCTTCTTATTATTATTATTATTATTATTATCATAATAATATTAAGATGATTTTTTTAACTTAGATTTACAGAAGACTGGTTCTTAGACTCTTTTTTACTATTTGTCAATTTTCACAACAAATTCTAACATCTGGGCAACATCGGATAGAGACGGCTAGTTATTTATAAAATAAGATTTAATAATTCCGGGCAACGCTGGGGCAAAACAGCTCGTCTCTATTTATATAAAATTAGGTATGTGTATTTGTTTGCATATTTGTATGTATAGGATTCACTCCTAAACTAAGGAACTGATCATTATGAATTTTGGAACATTGCTTCTAGTCGTATGGGTGGGTAATGCAGGCTATATTTAGTTTAATTTAGTTTAATACAAAGGTGGCAAAGAGGGGTGGAGCCCCTTATGAACATTCAGATAGCTCCGATGTTTGTGAAATTTTAACAGTTTAGGTATTAGACATCAATTTATAAATATTCAGTTTCTTTAGAGTATTTTAAGAGTTTTGAGGGGTCATAATATTGGCACAACTTTTCTATTTAAAATCAAAATATTTCAGATTTGCATTGAATTTGATCTATAGGCAATTGGACGCTCATTAAGCAAAATTCCCCGAATTTCAAGTTCTTAAGCCTTAAATTTTAGACATTTACTAAAATTAAAATCATGTAATGGATTTTGATAAAAATTGGAAAAAAAGATTCTAGGTTTCGTGTTATTATATCTTGATTTTGATATTCGTAAGGGGGCATAAAAGTGGTGCAAAACTGTACTGTTCATGGGAATCAATCTTACCCGCTCTGGAACGGGTATTCTTCTACTTTATTGTAAAAAAAAAATTATTTATAGGTTTCTTAAAATTGAATTTTTATTCATTTGAATTTTTATAGATTTGAATTTTTATAGATTTGAATTTTTTTTCATTTTAATTTTTATAGATTTGAATTTTTATTCATTTGAATTTTTATAGATTTGAATTTTTATTCATTTGAATTTTTATAGATTTTATTTTAGCCTTTTACTTGGCTGATTAGTGTTTTTAAAATATTCAAATTTTATATTTCTTTTATTCTAGGGAATTGACAAGGTATTTTTTGATTGGAAAGACAAATATGGCGACTGTTACGGGTAAGGATTTTTTCAGTACAAATTATTTTGATGAATTAAGCAAAAAAACTCACACATTTTAACCCAATAAAATTTGGTAAAAGTTGATAGAAATTAAATTCAAGAACCTCAAAATAAATAATTAGGTGATTATACTGCAGTTTCATGGCATATTTTTCTTTTAGGTCGGGATAAAGATGCAGTATAATTGATAAAGTTTTTAGGTTGGCTGATTTTTGATTTGCACAAATATCATTTAATTCCCGATTTGTTAAAGAAATAATTATTTTTCATTATTATGTAATTATAATTCAGTATTTTTATCTTTTTTGCAGAATGTTTTTCGGCTCTGCACCCACTTTGGTCATTGGTGACCCTGAAATTATTGGAGAAATCCTGATAAAAAGTTTCTCCAATTTTACAAACCGTCCCGTAAGTAATCCTTTTTGCTTCTAACTTCTGTTATATTTGTCATATTTAATTTAGTTGCATAGAAAGTCAGAATGGTGGAAATGGAAGAGGGAAGGATGTGATATATCTTTGACGTGGAGGGATTCTCTCTGCAAATGAAAATTAGCATTTATAAATTCGGCCGTTTTATCTTCCTCAGGTTCAACACTACTAATTATTAAAAAATATTGATATTTTCCTTTTATCAATAAGTTGTATCTTTAACTTGATTATAATAATACAAAATAAACTAGCAAGGAGACCTGGTGTTTCCCAGGATTGAATGAGGATTTCTTGCTTGCCTTTTTCTCGGTTCGGAACCTCATAATACCATTTTTATTATTGTGTTTTAATTTCTACATTTTTAATAAAATAAAGTAAAGCATCGTCTTTGCTGTTTTTTTGCGTGAATGAAGACCCACAATATTATTCAATTTTAGAATGTCGTCTTTTTTGTTTATTGATATCTGATACGAACACAGATCACACAATATTATGTAAAAATAAATCTTTGATGTTTAAGTTATAAAGTAAAATGTTTTTGATATTTTTTCTGCAGTGATTGTCTCCTCCTATACTGATGATTGCAGGTTTTGCATGAAACACATGTGTAGTTAGAGACTTTTTTTGGACCCTGTCAAAGAGGGAGAGATTAGTCGTTGGTGCACCAGTACAGATGTTGCAACAATACTCCATGAAAGTGCGAATGGTGGTTTTGTAGAGATATAGGATACTGGAAGATGTTTTCTAGTTCGGTAAAGGGAGCTCACTTTATTTGCAGCAGATTTGGCAGTATCTTCTATGCATTTGTTTCAATTCATGTTACCTATGGATGTTAGGGTGAGGAGTTTGAATTTTGGACCTTCAGAAAGGGTGCTATCAGCCATGGCAATCGGTGGTTGGTAAAGTTTCCTATAATTATTAAAGGAAAAGAGCTTAGTCTTGGCAGCATTAAATGTAACCATCTATTTATGTCCCCATTCAACTACACACTGGAGGTCGTTTTCTAAGGATTCAGTCATTGTCTTATAGAGTGTTTTAATTAAAGATTTTCATTTCTTTTCTCAAATATTTTCATGTTCTTTCAGATGCCCTTTCAAGTAGATGAGTACAGTTCAAACATGGTAAACATAGCCAAAGATGATCACTGGAAATATCTTCGAACTGTGTTGGCGCCATCTTATAGTTCTAAAAAAATGCGTGAGGTTTGTATGACGTCAAATGTCCTTTTAAAATTTGTCTTTTCATAAATTGTAAACGAAATTGAGTTAATACTATTTAATCTAAAAAATGCGTGAGGTTGGAATGACAAAAAATGTCTCTTTAAAACTTATTCTCTTCGAGGAAATGAAGAAATGCCATGAGAATTAAATTAACGGAATCAATTAATTATGGTTAATTATTCAGACAAGTTAATATTATACGACAAATTAACTGAATTAATTATGGTTATACAGACTCAGTATCCGAGACAATAATTTTAGTATAAAAGATGACATTATAAAAACGATAAGAAAATAAATGAATTATTTTTATCTGATCCCGTTTTTAATTTGAATGGATTTTTAATTCCAGATGGTTCCATTGATTGAAAATGTCCTGAAGACATTTGAAAAAAACTTAAATAAAATTGCAGATAGCAAGGAAGCAACAGATGTCACCATGTGAGTCTATTTCTCTATTTTAATCATTGACTTTCAAACAAAATATAGACAAAATAATATTCATAAACTTTTCAATATATAAACAATTGTTTATAATCGCCTTGAAAATCTGAAAACCAGAAGTTGCTGTAAATTTGGCTCAATTATCATTTTTTACTAAGAATGAAGACAATTCTAAAAAACATGTTTATGTTATTTGTCAGGAAGCGTTATACTATTTATAAACTGTCTCTGTCTTTATAAAGTTATGTATTTTTATTTGAATGTACAAGATTCACTCGTTAATTAATTAACCAATCATTATACAGCTGTTAGGCGTAAGTGGTCAAATGTGAGCTATATTTAGTTTAATTTAGTTTTATGTAAAAGAGGCAAAAGGTGGTGGAAGCCCTTCGTGCAAAATTCAGATACCTCCGATTTTTCTGAAATGTTAACAATAGGTATTAGACATCAATTAATCCTCCAATTTCAGTTTCCTTAGAGTTATAAAAATAGGGATTTTGTTTTGTTTGATTGTTTTGTTTTACGGCATATCAACTCTTTTCAGATCATTTAAGGCCGAATCCGATAATTTTGGTAACAGTTTTTATGCTTCAAGTTCTGTATATCTTCAAATATTTATTCATGGTGTTTGGTTTGGTTGCTTTGTTTTACAGCATATCAACCATTTTTGGATCATTTAATGCCGAATCAGATCATTTTGGTAAATCAGATCATTTTGGTAAAGGTTTTTATGCTTCAAGTTCTTTAAATCATCATGGTGTTTGGTTTGGTTGCCTTGTAGAAGAAAATTGTGGTTTTTGTTTTTGGCTTTGCAGAACATGATTGAGTTTTGAAAAGGGAAAGGAAAAAAATCAATAACATCAATGTTTGGTGCATTTTAGGCCAGGAAGCTAATACCTTCATACAGCCTGATCTGGTAGCACCAGAGATTTTAGGGGGCATAATATGGGCACAACCTCCCATTTGAAAATTCAAATATCTCATATGTCTGACGTATTATATAGAGGGACGTATGTAATATCAGCAGTTTTAACATCATGTAACTTAACTATACACGAAAAAAAGAAATCTTTCTCTTCATTTAATTGTTTCATTAACAACAGATCTTCTATTGACAATTATACTTATATGGATTTTCCAAAGTTAAAGCCCTGGTGTCCATGTTGAAACTGATGTATGCATGGGGATTTGTGAAAGTGAAAATAGTAACCACATGAATTCTAGAATTGCCGATGAATCATCAAGACTCAAATCATGAATGATGAGTGTATCAAGAAGCTTAAAACATCAATTGATGCCGTGAATCACCAATGAAACATCAATTGCTGTTTAAAGCTCAAGTGAATGCAATATGAGAATACATTATTTCAAAAGATAAAACAGAATTTCTTCTCATTGTCTATTTTTCAGATTCAAACCTCGGATTTTTTTTCTTTATCTGCTTTTATGGGTGTCTATAAAATGCCTATCTGTTTTTTAAAAGAGACAATAGATTATTATTCTTTCCCTCACTTGTTGTAAGAATGGACATTAACACTTCAAATGAATGCAAACATACCACTTCCTCTGCACTCTGAGACATAGCAACCGCTACTCTCTCAAACGTATATCTGACGTCATTTCCGCCTAAGTTCTATCCTTCCTATTCTCACGACTCCAAGCAGAGTCGACCCCACAACCTATTGGTGATCACTGTCTAGAATACATCCTGTTTACAACACCAGGCCAGATCCACCCGAACAGATATATTTTAACAAATATTTATACTAGCTAATGTACTCACCAATATTTAGCACTCATTCTTTTTCTCACTTGAATGTAAATTAACACTTCAAATGAATGAAAATATACCATCGCAGACTATGAAGTTGGTTATACCGGGTTCGAATCCTATCAGATCTATCATGTTCAATTACACACTCATAACATTAGGAAAGGTATGAACCCACAATCGCCTTCCTTCCCAGCAATGATTAAAATAATGACTTGTGTTCAATGGAATGTATACAATTAATCGTTGACAATGACCCAAAAGAAGTTGTCGTGCCATAAAACTGACAGACCAAAGTTGAATTGACGGACTAAAGTTTAAAGTTTTCCTTACATCAAACTACAAAATACAGTGACGTGGAGAGAACAAGAGACTCTTACTTATTCTAGTTTAAGAGCCCATTTTAATACGTGGTCTCGACTCACTATCAGTCATAGACTGATTACTTATAAATTCTCTTCTTCCTTCAATGATGATGTAATTCTTCATTCGGTTCTCTTTTACTTTCTTCTCTTCCTACATTTTGTCTAGTCGAGCCTTTTAACCCTGCCAGCCAGCATATCCTTGAATGATTTTAAGTATAATCAAACGAAAAATAACCATTATATAAAATAGTTGACATGCTCGACATTCAATATATAACATACAGACTAAACCGTAAAACCTTTTCTTACATCAAACTACAAAAACATTGTTACTTTGTAAACATAAAGTTTCTTTTTGTTTTTGTCCAGTTTATTTTCAGGTTATACAATGGATGTTATAGCATCGACTGGATTTGGAATTAATGTAGATTCACAGGAAGACCCCGACAGCCCAGTTGTTAAAAATGCTCGTAAAGTTTTTGGGGGCGACTTTTTTAAATCTCTGCAAGGATTGGCAAGTAAGTAATTTAAAAAACAAAACAGCACATAGGTAATATTAAAATGAAAACAATTCTCAAGGGTAAAAGATGTAAATAAAATTTATTTCAATGTCACCAGTCGATTTACCTCCAATATTTCGTTTTGATAAATTGGAGATGAATTGAGATTAATCTTAGCTAAAAATTATTCATAAAACAATAACCGTTTGGTTTTATGATGAATATTTGTACATTTAGACAAAATCAAAATTGTAAAGTGTCTTTAATTTGCACCATTTTATGATACATTCTTCTTCTTCTTTCGTGTGAATCAGATGATTCTGGTGTTGGCATTAGTTTCCCCAATGTTTTTCTAGTTAGAAATCTTTCTGGAAAGACATCTGGTACTTACTCATTCATGATTTGAGTCTTGATGCTTCATCGGCACGAGAAGGTTGTCAACATCCCTAAGTGAAAGTAGTACTGTGGAACCGACTGGATTCGAAAAAGGAGTTTGAATTACCTACTAGACAGAGAGTTTGAATTACCTACTAGACACCATCCTCGAGTGTCTTCGGTCTCTCTGTACAAGGGTTTGTCAGGACAACCTGACATGAGAATACTTCACCCTACAAGTAAACCCTGATCAAATATTCAAAATAACATAGTATTTGAAGCCCAAATAAGATCCCCTCGACACAGCTATACATTGGCTCATACGAGGAATGGTGCACCTTCTCCTAGTGATGTTACCTCAAGTAAAAGTACTTAGCTGGATACTCCACCAGAAAAGATGAATTCTAAGACCAAGAGACCACAAGAAAGATATATACTATAACATAGTTAAATGGTCCATTTGGGAGAGGAAAATTAATGTTCTTAACTTCTTTACTAACTCAATGTTTGACAGGAAAAGAGAACTTTAATGGAATATAGGGATCAAGTGTTAGCCCCAGGTAGGGTCCCCTGAGAATTTCGACTGAAGTAAAATGAAACAAAAAGGAATTAAGAGAACACACGTGATGTTCAAGTGTGTATTTTATTAGCTGTATTTTTTACCTGTCTGAATGCTACGATGTGTTGGTTAAAAAGGGTTGAAGACTCTTTCTTGTTTTCCCACATGACGTTACTGAAAAGTTCTTACAATAAAGGGAGACAACTCATTACGCATACAATTCTATAAAATAACCAGATTTCATTTCACATGCATTTCTTTCAATTTCAGTCATCTTTCCTACATTGGCCAAAATTTTGAACAACTTCAAACCTCTCTCAGCATTTATGAATATGAATTATATCGTTGATTTTTGCAAGGAACTGGTTGAAGAAAGAAAAAAAGAGAAAAACACGGTAAGTCTTGCAACAGCTTTTTAGAAATTAACTCATTAAAGTTATTTTGTTAGGAATGGTAACTTTTCTTCTCTCTTCTCATATTTTGAAGATCTAGTAAAAATTGACAGTTTAATAAATGATAAGGGACATCTTTTAATATAAAAAGATGCAATGTATCAATTGAGGCATTAAAATTGTAGAAATGATGTTACAGTGACAGCAAATGTGGCATTAAAAATGGCTATAATTACCTCCCCTTCAATATAAATCTTTAATGTACATATATATATATATATGGGAAATGAAAAAGGAAAAACCAAGAGATATTTTTTTTTCTTTTTATATATATTCATCAACGTTTCGTCTTTATTTGTAAGATTTCTTCAGGATGATAATTTAAAGAAAAATGGCATGCAAGTACATCGAAATATTGGGTAGACATGATGGGCCGATGAGAAAAAGTAGTAGCCGTGGTTGCTGACAGCACTGGACCAAGGTCCGGGCTGAGAGAAGTCAGTGGCAGGGAGTGAAATGAATGCGGATGGCTGTGAGTGATATATATATATATATACACTGGCGTAGCTAGGGGGGGGGGCGAGGGGGGCGGGCCGCCCCGGGCGGCACACCTGAGGGGGCGGCATTTTGAGAGGGTAAAAATAGAAAGTAGAGAAAAAAATTAAAAAAAACAAAAGTTAACAAAAAATATGAAATTTTATACTATAATTTTATATAATAATAAATTTAAATGAGAACATTTGAAAACCTGAAAATGTTATGAAATGATAAAATCATTTTTATTTACTTTTTTGTCGTTGTTGTTAAAGTCCGAATTTTCGCCAAATAACATGGATGTATCAAGGAGAGAATAGTCCGATGTAGTTTTCTTTTCTTTGTCTTCATAATGTTATTATTAAGAGGGCGAGCCCTCCGAAGAGAAAAAACGTCTTGTATCGGTGCTTTTTTAAATCCGTGTGTGTAATCGCTCGGTTTTCAGAAATTTGTTGTTGTTAATAACGTTTCAACTCTTTTAAAAATAGTTTTAATATATTTTAAACAAATGTATTTATGAATGGCAAATAAGGCTATAAATTTATTTTTTGTGAGAGAACTGTCGCAAGGCATCAAGTCGGTTGAAAATTTACAAACAGATTTTTCGCGCCTTTTTTTCGGCAAAGTTATCAATGACTCTATCAAAATTCACTTCCTCGACAAGTTCCCTCTCTATTGAGAGGATTGCCAAGTCTGTAAGTCTTGTCTGGCTCATTGCTGATCTAAGGTAGTTTTTTATGAGCTTCAGTTTTGAGAAAGAGCGCTCACAGCTAGCAACGCTAATAGCTCTGGTGAGGAAAATTCTCAGTAGAACTAATTTTCGCAAGGTATGAAAATTAAGAATAATGTTAACTTAATAATAATGGACCAGTTTTCCTACCTAGCAAAAAATTTTCCATGGACGAATTATCCATGGGCGAATTATCCATGGACGAATTTTCCGGGCACCCAAATGCCGGGGGGGGGGGGGGCGGCAAATTTTACTACCGCCCCGGGCGGCAAAAGGTCTAGCTACGCCACTGTATATATATATATATATATATATATATATATATATATATATATATATTTCATGTATCTACATAAAATTTTATAAGGGGATGTAATATTTTGTGTATCAATTTTCAGTATGTACTTCAACAGTGCTCGATGCGTAAGTAGAGCAAGGTAGTAAGTTATGACAATATATTTATAGCAATTAAGCTACATAGAGGCTCCCGTGTGACAGAGTAATCAGGACCGACGGGGATCGGGTACCCTAGTGGCGCACTAGTAGGCATCTTAGTGATGATGCTAGACCCTATGTAGAAACAAAGTGGAGATATAAGACTAGTACATATATTCAACACGAATCGACTATCCAAACATCGGCCAGAGCCGGCGACGATATGTCTGGTTTGTCTAAGAAAAGTCATGTAAAATTGTCAATTGCACAATCTTACACAAAGCCGAGTTTAAACAGATGGACAAAGTTTGGGCAAAATCTTTTATCACCAATGAAAAACATACGGTCAGGTGTGTCAGTACTATACTAGCCGGGTGGGCTAAGCTGATGGTCAGATATAGCCATCTAAGCTGTCGTCATTAATTAGGGCAGAGGTCTGCTCCACAGCAGGAGAGAGAGAGTAATTGTTTTTTATAATGGCGATAACATCTAAAAGAGACACCCCATTTAACTGTATCGTTTAGAGAGGCGTGCCCCTCCCAATCCACGGAGAGAGAAAGAAGGATATAGAGAAATAGGTTGGAAAAAGAAAGGGTGTGACCATACACCCTTTCGGTAAGAGAAAAGACTTTGAGTTAGAACGAGAAGACAGATCAGACTTGGGCGACCACCGAACGAGGAAGGTCGAGTGTTCGGCCTCTCGTTCGGATGACAGAGTGCGTTGGCTGAAGTATTCTACCCATCGTTTTCCTTAACATAGATTAATGACTTAATTGATAACTTGCAATCGTAAATGAATTCACACATGCATAGAGAGACGACGAAATAGTTGAACGCCAAAAACATTATCAAAAGATAGACTTTACTTCAAAGTTAAAATAATTCTTTTATCTTCGTTAATAATTACTATTTCATACAAAAAGACCTCGTCGATGTTGTTGCATCATTTCTGTTATTGATTTGTTCTGCTTGAATAACCTTCGCCTTCACAGAATGAACGAAGCTATCATCATCATCATCCCGACCTGGAGGAATTTCGATCGACATATTTTTTATTGCCACTACGACGATCGGCTGAAGAGTGTTCAAGGTCTGGCAAGATCTCTGTGTAGAGGCATGAGCACAGAGATAGAGACACGAGTGGAGTACCATGTTATAAGTGGTTCTGTGACACGGAACAGAGTGGCGTATCTGTTATACTTGGCACCGCGACAAGGATATCAAACACCTGTGCGTGAGTGGCCGACAAGATACCCATGGGGTGAGAGAGTGTGGGGTCATATGTTATATCTGATGCCATGACGCAGGATCAGAGTGGGGTACCTTTTACACTCGCATTTCATCCCCGGGGGAATCTTCAGGCTAAAATGCATAGAGTTAGTTTTTCCGGGTGTTTTTATATACACGGCTAGGTAGTTAATCAATCAGATTCGTTGTTGTTCTCTTAGCCAATCGTTGGGCTGCTCACGAACAAAGGTCCGGTTAGTTTTACTTCCTATTTCCTATTCTATTGTTCTGTTTTCTATAGAGTGGCCTATATCCTGTTTCTTTGTAATGGGTGACCTTATTTTAACACATGGTTCCTTGTATTTCTATTTTAGGTTTTATTTTTAAGTTTTTAGGTTTTAGTTTAGTTTAAGTTTTTTTTACTTATTTGTTTGTTTATTTATGTATTGTTAGCTTGAGGTAAATTTTATTCTGTGCAGGCAGCTGTTTGCTATCTCACTTCTACAGTTTAATAGATTTTGGGGGTCTTTAAAGTTTAGGATTTCAAATTTCTCATTCAGACATAATCTACACGGGTCGTCTAAATTTATTTAATCTCAAATTATATTCCTGTTTTGTTATTTTATCTTTAATCAATTAAATATTTATATATATATATATATATATATATATATATATATATATATATATATAGAGAGAGAGAGAGAGAGAGAGAGAGAAGATTTTGGCCTCCATATTTTGAGACGCTCAAGGTATTTTGTTCATCAATTATTTTGAGAAAAAAAACTTTCAATAGAAAATATTATGTTTTGGAATTTTTGAGATGAGGGTTGATAATTTGTAGAATTTGGTATATTCGGACTATTGTTCTCATCTTGGGTGTTTTTATCACAACGTTTCGGCCGATGTAACTTCCGACCTTCAATCCTCAGTGCAGGCGATACGAAGAATTGTGAATTACTGAAGACTTATCTCAGTCATGGCAGATGGAATGAGAGCATGCTACCCCCGTGGATTTCATAAAAGGGTTCCATTGGAAATTCCGTCCAGATTCCCGAGTTCGACAGAAACATACGCGAGTTCGACAAAGTACACCTGAAGAAGGTCGGAGGTTACATCGGCCGAAACGTTGTGATAAAAACACCCAAAATGAGAACAGTAGTCCGAATATACCAAATTCTACAGAAAATATTATATAGCATTATTGGTGTGTTTGAAGTAAGAACTTGCCAAAAACAACCACAAATGAAGAAGAAAAAATGATATTTCACCAAGACAATGCACCGTGTCACAAGTCGATCACAACGCTGGCAAAACTACTTGAATTGCACTTCGAATTGCTCCCGTATCCACTCTAATTTCCAAATCTGAACTCAAGAAACTACTGGCTCTTTGAAGATCTTAAAAAGTGCCCCAAAGGAAAGAGATTTGGCTCCAATGATATCGGAAACTGAGGCGTATTTTGGGACCCAAAACAAATCGTTCTACATAAAAAGGCATCGAATTGTAAGATAAACGTTAGAATTAGTGTATCAGCCTCGAAGAAGACGAATTTTGTCTAAAAGTTGTTTATTTATTTGTTGGACCCGGGACTTATTGAGTGATGTGTTATAAAGATATCATACCCCACTGTCTCTAGTTGAGACCAAAATATATTCACCCTTAATTACAATAACATTTTAAAATTCCAGTTAGTAAAAATATGTATACATTAGACACAATTAATAATTGTAATTGTAGAGTCAAAAATAATTGCCCACTTAATAATAATTTCATGAAAAATGATGTAGTTTATAGATGTGTTGTTAAATACAATAATAATAATAACAATAATAATAGCAAAAATAATAGCAAAAATAATGATAAAAATTGCATCCACTGCATTAAACATTAAACAAATAATTTCTGCACATACCAATTCCTAATGATAAATGCACTAATTCAATCTTTCTTTGATCAATTCTGTAAAAGACAGAATCTTATAGACATGGATTTAAGTTTTATAATCTCTATATAACAGAAAAATTATATAGAAATTAAAACTAATTTATTTAACATAAAATCGGAAATTATGTCAGCCTGTCTGCATAAAATAAAATAAAAATATGACAAATTTAAGGTAAATTAAGGCTGATTCTGACTAAAAAAATCATCAATTTGCATAAATAACTTTGAAGTATTTCCAATATATAGATATAGCATAAACATACTCTTAGTTCTCGATTAATACAAATTAATAAATTATTTCCTTGATGTATGGGTAAAGTGATTTATATAAAACATATGAAAAATATAAATATTACTAGCGGGATCCATGTAAATTACACAAAATGATGTTTTCAATACTAATTATCTTGTTCCTAACCTATACATGTTTGAATAAAATATAATAAGATTTGACTTGTATATTCATTTTAAAAAATGAACAATACATGAAACAATCTACAAAACTTCTTTATATACAAATCAAACTATTTCTAGTGAAGGTAATATTTCGACGACTAAACCTTACTTTGTAAATGCTTTAGATTAAATTAAATTTGGCTTCAATTCATGAGTAGTATACAAAGATTTGGAAGGTCGTTATGTAAGCGTGACACACAAAATAACACACACGCTATCGTATTATGTGTGTTTTCGTCCCCTCCTTACCTACCTCCCCCCTTCGATGTAGAAAAAAAATCTTAGAGAGGTTTGTTGGGATTAAACTATAAACCAGTCGGCCCGATGTCAAAACCAACGTCAAAATCCTACGTCGTTAACCGTTGAAAATATTACAAAAATTAGGTGACTTGAATGCTTTTCCAAATCTAGGTGTGGCATGCATGTGCAGAGCTTTTGATGTAAGCGTGACACACGAACACACGCTATCGTATTAATATACAGATATATAGTATGTTACATTCATTCATTCATTTTGTGTGAATCAGATGAATCTAGTGTTGGCATTGGTTTCCCCGATATCTTTCTAGTTAGAACTCTTTCTAGAATGACATTGGGTACTTACAGATAGGCCACGTGAAGGTTGCCAACATCTTATGTGGAACGAACTGGATTCGAACTTTGAACACCCAGGTTGTCAGTCCGTGTCGTTAACCACTTAGCCACCGTCACCGATATATGTGTAAAGTGATATATATAAAAGATATGAAAAATATAAATATCACTATAATAGTTAATATTACATGTAATTATAATAGTTAATATTACATGTAATATTTTGTACTTTTCATTAAATAAAGCTACAAAATATTTTTAATAATAATTAATACCTTTTGAGAAAAATAGATGTTATTTTTATGATTGATTGATTTATCTGTTACAATACAAGGGAAATAATTCATTACTAAAAATGGATACTCCTCTCCCTTGGAACGAGTTAAATTTGGTATAACCGAAAAACAAAATAATGAAAAAATATATAATTAACTCAATTTAATTACTAGATCTTTATAATAACGAATGCATTTTTTGAAATTGTAACAAGGAAAAAGTTCATCGTTGAAGGTATCATGAATCATTTTGGACATTTAATGGTTTTTGTCTTTCCAACGGATTTTACAATTTATGATGCCAATTTTTTCGTGGATTTTACCGTTCTTCGAATTTGCTGCTACAAACTTTCATGACGCCTTCTAAATTTTCAACTTTTTCTTTTTGCATTGGAAATTTGTTATTTTTTATTTTATTCTATATTATCTTTATATCTTTTCAAAATTATGACTTTTTGTAATTTCCTTTCTTTTACCAACTTATCTGTTTGCACTCCTCTGACGATAAGATTTCATTCTTTGAAAAGCCATGGCTTAAGGAAGGAATGATAATCTTTTTTACTTGTTTATATATATATATATATATATATATATATATATATATAGAGAGAGAGAGAGAGAGAGAGAAATAAGAAATGACGTTTTTACTTTTTAAAAGTTGTCACTTGTCACTTGAAATTGCAGGGCCGTAAAGATCTGCTGCAGTTGATGTTGGATGCTCAACTTGAAGGCCATGAAAATATGGACAAGGAAACAGAACAAGGACTCAAATTGGAAAATGTAACGGACTGGAGAATAAAAAGAGGTAAAGGCAGTTTGGTTATCATAAATTGTGATAATGGCTGATATCACCCTAAAGTCTGGACCTCCAAGCCGAACAGCCGTAAATGACGAGATGCTTCAAACGGGCAGATTGGGAATCCATCAGAGATCACACCAGAGACGCCCCTTTCAGTAAAACTTTTTCTCTCCCTGCTGATCAGTGTGCAAATAAGGTAACTGAATGGATCAAAGCTGGCAATGAAGCACATGTCCCCACACAGAAATTTTATAGCAAGCTCCAATATCCTCAATAATTCACTTCAAACTGTGCAGCTGCTATTGCTCAGAAGTAGCAAGCATTCCGCCAATTCAACCGCTATAAGTCAACTACAAATAGACAGAAATTTATCGCATCATAAAATCATTGTAAGATTGTAATAACCGCAGCTAAATGTAGGATGAGTTAAGAAATTAGGAATTCATGATTTCTGGAAAATCTATAATTGTGTGGTGAATGTCGTTTGCATAAGGTTGAACAACTTGCCATGAACTTCACCTTGGACTACTCCCTCCAAGCCACACTTGATGACCTGATCATCACCTCTTCCTATGTCAAGGATATCATAAAAACATGAATAAAAACAACTTAGTTAAATTCCTCCTAACTTCCAAGCTAATTTGTGGTAGCCAACAAGTAACACTCTTGATTGCGAATCATTGGCGATTTGTGATCAGAATTCGCGCCCGCTGACCGTTGGGAATTAACTTCCTGCATTGAAGATTGCGTAAGCATAGAAACATCGATGTCTGCAGGTAATAAATAATTAATATTTATTTATAAAATATTATTATATAGCCCCCTTTACTAAGGCCGGGCACTCTGATAGAGTTTAATAACTAGCTTCATTGCGAGACCCAATACGGTCTGTTGTTGTTGATCACTCTTTGCCGACTTGGCATTTACAAAGTTAAATTCCTCCTAACTTCCAAGCTAATTTGTGGTAGTCAATGGGTAATGCTCTTGACTGCGAATCAGTGGCGATTTGTGAGCGGAGTTCGCGCCCGCCGAGAATTAACTTCCTGCATTGAAGATTGCGTAAGTATGAAACATCGATGTCTGCAGGTAATAAATAATTAATATATAAAATATTATATATATATATATAAAATATTATATATATATATATATATATATATATCATCGATGTGTGAGCCATATTTATTTGTCTATTTTTCACTGTTTATCCAATAAACTTGATTGAATTGATACCTTTACCTGATGAGATCCTTTATTTTAATTTCTAGTTTTTTGGATACGAATTGATGCTTTTTCTTGAATTTTCTTCCAGGTTTAACAGATACCGAAATCATTGCTCAGTGCATGATTTTCTTAGTGGCCGGATTTGAGACCACAGCATCCACACTTTCGTATTTTGCCCACTCAGTAGCACTGAATCCTGATGTCCAAGATAAAATTTGCCAAGAAATAGAAGAACAACTTGGACAGGTAAAATCTTTTCTTATTAAATCTATACAGTAAAATGCTTGTATATGCAAAATCTGTTCTGGTCATTTTTATGGTATGGCATACACCATCCCCCGTGTGTAAAGTCTAATTTGTGAGAGGCATACATGACCATAGATGTTCTGACGATTTTTTTTATGTGATGGTTTCTCTCCTGCATGTGTTTTTGTTACACCGGCCGTTCTAACAGAAGAGAAACTACACCGGTTCTCACTATAAATAGTGCGAGTCACCAGAGTCACGGGAGAGAGAAAAAGGACAGACTTGTAACTGTCTAGCCGAGTGCCAGTCAGTTTCCTTACCTTGTACCTTTTATGTTAATACACTTGTTATCTTAACCCAACCTCGACTTGACTTCTTTTTACTGTTGGACTACTTCACAACAGTTTTCTACATTGTTCTATTGGCTTCTCTGTTTAAGCCAAGTTGTTTTCTATATGTGAACATTCCACCTCAGATTAACAGTCGCCATTGAAGTCAGCGTTCAGTAAAGTTTTTCCAGAAAAAAACAGGGTCCATTGGTCAATACTAAACAACACGAGGTCTTGTTTAACGATATCCTTAAACCGAAGCTGCGGATGGACAGAATTGTTCTTCCTTTGGACAATTCTACATTGAAAATGTCCTTCAGAATTCTTCAGATATCCATTCTCCAGAAATAGCCCAACCAGAAGAGGCATGGTTGGCTTAGAAGAGAGTATATGATCAGAAGCTGTGATTTTGAAGGATTGTATGTCAGAGACAGCACAAGTGGATGCTCTTGAGCCTATTCTCTTATGATGCCAATAGAGTCCAGACCTTTTTGTCGTAAAAGAATTAATGATCCAGGCCTTGTACACCTGTATTTTTGTGCAAACTGACGTTTGAAAAACTTAGTCTCTCTAATAGAGTCTAGACATTTTTACTGCCATAAAAGGGTGTGTTAATGACGCAGGTCCTGGACATCTGTTAATGACGCAGGCCCTGGACATCTGTTAATGACGCAGGTCCTGGACATCTGTTAATGACGCAGGTCCTGGACATCTGTTAATCACGCAGGCCCTGTATTTTTGCTGAAACTGAGAGTTTGACATTATCTCAAACTCTATCAGTGAGTTTTCAAAAGTAAGAGGCCATCTTACTAATACAGTTTGATAGTTTAGCATTTAGTGACAGGTTGCTAGCATGGCTTCATCATCAGCGAATCACATTTCTTGGATGACAAGTTTGGCCTCTAATTGGGAAATATTGACGCGTTTACCATCAATCCTTGTATGTAGGTAGCCCCTATCTTGTTTTTAAGGGTTTCTGTAGAAGATTGGTGTTAGTACGTCTCTGCTTGACACTATAGTAGGATTTAAATGAGTCTGATGTGAACCCACTGAACTGGTTGGTACCTTGAAAACGGACTGAATTAAGTACAATTTACATCTGGGTTTATTTTTTGTTTTCTAGGAATCTCCAAATTATGACAATGTGCAAAAGCTGACTTATCTTGATATGTGTTTGGATGAGACGCTGAGATTGTACCCAATTACTGTTGTGTAAGTTTTGTGAAATTTATGTCACATTTAACCTGTAGAGATTCAGACCATTTAAGTAATATTAAAAACTTGTATCTATATATTACTAAAATTATGAGATAACTTGATCTGGGTGTGTGTGTAATTATCGCATCAATGTAACTTTAATAATCATCATCATCATCATCATCATCATCATCATCATCATCATCATCACCACCACCACCACCATCATCAGCATCATCATCATCATCATTTTAACGTCCATTCTACATGCTGGCATGTCATGTGTTAAACCGTTTGTACAGATGGATCTGTTATGTCAGGCTGGAATACGGCACTCTCTTCAAGACTCTTCTCTTTAGGCTTGGTATACGGGAAATAACTGATGTCCTGAAGCTGTGCAGGATGAGATGGCTTGGCCATGTCGAGCGAAGTTCCAGCTGGATCTCCCGGGTAAGAAACATGTCCATCGCATCAAGTCAGCAGGCTGGAAGACCGAGGCTTTCTTGGGATGAACTGTGTAAATGTTACCGTACAGCCTTGGGAATTACAAACTTAGATCCTCACGACCACTGAGCCTGGAATGGAAGACTTCGATCAAGGCTGAAAGGCAGGTCCCACCCTCTTATAGAGGATTAATCAAAGACCTGTTTAAAATAAATCGGATAAAGAAGAAGAGAGATTGACAAACTAACCTATGTCTGGCCAGGTCTTTATTTATCCATCTTTCTCTTAAGTCTATCCTTATGACTTCCTCCCACATTTTCCTTGGCCTTCCCCTGTGAACCGACCTTGCTACCTCAATTTTCTTACATCTACAAACCCAAGAACACTCATGCATTCTCTTTATGTGGCAATACCATCAGAATCTCCTGTTTTCCACACATCTCTCAATACTGTCTAGATTTAATCTTCCTGCCTGACTTTGAAAATCCAACAAAATAACTTATATAACAAATATATATTGAAACAAATATATTGCTGCTGCTGCTGCTGCTACTAAGAACGAACTCTTCTCTTTTGCTGGTGAAAAAAGAAAAGAATAAAATAATCCGGCACCAGAAAGAAGCGAATATAATGAGAGGTGGTATTCTCTGTGTGTTCTCAATTATCATTACTACTTGCTTTCGAATTTATAATTAACTGAACAAGTCATCTCTCTCTCTCTCTCTCTCTCTCTCTCTCTCTCTCTCTCTCTCTCACCTATTTATATATTTATCTTGCCTCCTCCATTCTATATTGATTCAACCATTCTATAATATTTCTTAATATCTCTGTAAGCATTAAAAAAAGGACTCTCTTTGTTCAACGTCATCATATAATTCACATATCTGTACACACCACAAACACGTATGTAAATTAGATAGAAAATAATAAGTCTCTTCTATATAAGAAAAATAATAATGATAATAATAATAATAATACAGAAATAAAGACTTATTATTTTTAGTTATGCAAAAAGAATGTCTTAAGAGATATGTTCCTATTTACTTGCCTCCCCACGAGGGCAGAGTTTGACACAAAGTCGGTTTTTTAATGTGGAAAAAATCCAGCTCCCCCAAAAGGGGCACTCTTGATTGGAACAAAAAATTAAAATTGCTTTAGTCTAGAAGTATTTTTCCTGCACTGACCGAGAACAAAAAAGATGAAGTGTAGTATCAGAACAGGTACTACACTTTAATCCTAGCAAAAAGGTCTTAAAAGATATGTTAGCGTATATGAATTTTCGAATTAAATCAAAGTAAATAGAGGTAGTGATTATGACCCAACAGGTCATAGGTACGCCTAGTATACATATAACTATCAGAACAGGTACTATACTTTGCTCCTAGCCAAAAAGTCTAGTATAAATATATAATTATGATATGAAACAAAAATTGAATAGGGAAGAGAGTATTTCTACTTTTAATTAAATAAGATAAATAAGAAACTGAAATGCATTCTGGTGGCTGATATTGTAAACATGCTAGGTTGCTAAGCCAAGTTAAGCGTTTTGTTTGCTTTTTGATTTGGATTTTTTTAATCTTTTGTGAATCGTATTTCGGCTGTACCTTTTTGAATTAGGTAAACGGATTCAGTCTCAGAAACGAATCTGAGCCTAAACGATCTATTTATTGAGCTGTGATTGTTTATTCCTGCTTTGTTTTCACTTCACTTGATCGATCTTTCTGGAAAAGAAAACCTATATTTTCTCTATTTTACTTAGTTTTATAAAAATTTGGTTCAATATAATTTAATAATCAAATCTTTCAAAATCTTATTTTAAAATAAATTTATTTGATTTAAATATATCCGATCGATTTATTGCAAAATTGAATTTTTTAAATGATAGATATTCTTTCATTGAATTACATTTCCAAAAAATGTAAATATTTTCTTAGAAGAAATTAATAAAGAGAAAATTGTGTGTGTGTGTGGGGAGGCAATGAGCTAAACAAATGTGAAAGTAAAAAGACTCCCGGGCAACGCCCCGTAGTTACAGCGAGTAATTAATATTATTGAGGCAATATTTTAAAAACATTCAAATCGATTCAAGCAAAAGTATTGATATCATTATATAAATGGAGACACTTTTTATTGCCTATTGTATAATGAATGAAATATTCATATTTATACTTGTAATTTGTGATTAGTAGATCTAATATTTTCTCGATTTTAATTATAGTTTTATAACAATTTGGTTCAATTCATAATTTAATGACCAAACAATATTGTACTGGTTAAATTCAATTTTCAAAATTCTATTTTTTTTTTAAATAACGAAAATATTTAATATATTTAAAGAAGTTCAATCAATTGTATTGCAAAAACGATTTTACTGCAAAAACGAATAAAATTCATTGAATTATCTTTCCCAAAATGTAAATATTGTGAAATTAATAAAAAGAAAAAACAAAGGGTGGGTAATGTCAATGAAAGTAGAAAGACTCCCGGGCAACGTTGTGTAGGTACAACTAGTAATTAATATTATTGGAGCAATATTTCAAAATATTAAAATCAATTTAAGTAAAACATTGATATCATTATATAAATGGAGACACTTTTTATTGCCTGCTATACAAGTGTATTTATCAAATACAAGCATGAAATATTCATATTTATCAAACTGATATATTTTACTTGTAATTTGTAATTCGTAGATCAAATGATAACTAGAGTTGGTAGGTATTGCAATTTTAGTATTGGTATCGATTTCGTTTTCTTTTTTCTTCATATCTCAGTTTCCGGTTCTTCTGTTTTTTATTTAGTATTTTTTCTTTCTAAGGCATTCATTCATTATGTTGTGTGACGATTAGCAATTATTTCACGTTTCATTGAATTATGTCCCGATTTGTAAAGTGGTCAACTTTGTGACTTAATGATTCTCTAATTTAAGGAGTTGACTGTTGAAAACAAACTTCTATGATTCATTTTGACAGCTAACTCATTAAAACAGCAGCCAGAAGGGTGGGAGGATTCCCATGTCAGTAGGACGTGGTCAACTTTGTGACTTAATGATTCTCTAATTTAAGGAGTTGACTGTGGAAAACAAACTTCTGTAATAAAAACTGGACGCCATATATAACTTAAGGATAAGCTTTATTTAACCATTTGTGGCTTACTGCGACAATTAGTGTTTTAACATTCACTCTTAATATACACAGATGTAGAACATTCATTATTACTTAAAGGGGGAGACGGGCATCAATTATCTTAGTTACTACATTCTCCCCCATCTATCTTCTTATTCGTAGGGAACAAAATCATCCCATCGACCTGGCCTCCTGCGGGTTCTTTGAGGGCGTCTTGGTTGTTCGTGTCCGACATCCATTTCTAATCTAGGCTCCTCGGGACCTGACGACGTTTCGGGACTGTCTTGTGTGGCTGGTTTAGGGCTAAAATATCTTGCTCCAAATCGCTCCCGTTTTCTACGGCGCTTCGGTCGCTTGGTGTCTGAAGATTGAGTATCTGTCTCAGATATTGGGTGAAACCGCTTTCGTGGTACCCATCTGTCGTCCGAACTAGAGTCAGAGACGACTCTGTTAGTATGTTCAGATTCGTTTTGTTGGGACTCTGAACTTGACGTATCTGGCACACGATCACCTAAGTGGGTCGGACTTGTTCCACGAACCGGAGCTGTATATCCATCTGAAGCAGTTCTACGTTCATATACATTTCCTGCTGGGGCTAGATCCCTTAAGGAGACAGTAGATTGATTGCTTTCCTTCTGAATTTCTGACCAGTGCATACTGAGGGTTCGCTTCGATTAATTCTACCTCGCTTACCAATGGGTCATGTTTACTATGACGAACATGGCGTTTTAATAAAACTGTGCCAGGTTGTGCAAGCCACGAGGGAAGTGTGTGCCTGCTGAGCTTCGTCGTGGGAACGAGAAGAATCTCTCATGTGGGGTAGCGTTTGTCGCTGTACATAATAGAGTCCTAATAGCGTATAAGGCCATGGGGATGAGACTTTCCCAATCGGAGATCAGACTATTGCGATTTGCTGCCGCCAACTGTACTGTCTTCCATATTATACCATTGTATCTTTCGCACTGTCCGTTTCCTTGAGGATTGTGAGGAGTTGTTCTACTTACAGCTACCCTTCTTTCATGCAGAAACTGCTTGAGTTCGTCCGACATAAAAGCAGACCCACGATCTGAATGTATATATGCAGGCACTCCAAAAACGGCAAAAATGGAGCACAGGCCTTGAATTACTGTTGCAGCCGTTACGTCTGGGCAGGGGATAACGAATGGAAATCTTGAGTATTCGTCTATTATTGTGAGCATGTATTTATTTTTAGTTTTAGAGGGTAAAGGGCCCTTAAAATCCAGGTTAAGTCTTTCAAAAGGCTGTGTGGCCTTAATGAGTGTTGCTGGAGGAGGTTTGTAGAACCTGGGCTTATTTTCTGTGCATATCCGACAAGAGTTTGTAATTCTTTTTACGTCTTCAACAGAATATGGCAAGTTTCTGCTCCTGACTACGTGAATCATTCTTGTGATACCTGGGTGACACAATTCCCTGTGTATATACTGAAGATCATCTGAGCCAGTTACCAGGCCACATACCCTTGAAAGCGCGTCGACCGCGGCATTCTCCTTACCAGGGCGGTAAGTGACGTCAAAGGAGTAGCAAGAAAGCTCCATTCTCCATCTCGCTATTTTCTCGTTTTTTATTTTACTCGTTGTTTTTGGGTTAAACATAAACGAGACTGACTTTTGGTCAGTGATTAATTCAAAATGTCGGCCGATTAAGTAATGCCTCCATTTTCGTAATGCCTCAACTATGGCGTACGCTTCTTTTTCTATTGCCGAGTGTCGTCGCTCGGATCTCGAAAGTGTTCTTGAAAAAAAAGCTACAGGACGACCGGATTGTCTCAGTGAGGCAGCTATCGCACAGTCGGAGGCATCCGTCTCAACTAATAGAGGGATAAAAGGATCCACAGCAGAAATAGCAGACTGAGCAATGTTCCTTTTCATGTTTTGAAATGCACTGATGGCGGAACAGGACAACGGAAAAGTAGATACTTGCGTCAATGGGTGTATTTTTTCTGAAAAAGACGCAACCCATTGGGAGTAGTGAGCAAACATACCGAGGGCTCGTCGTAAAAAGGGCATGTTTCCAGGGATTGGTAATTCCATTAGCGGTTTCAGTCGCTTGGGATCCGGCGTCATGGTGCCATTTTTGACAATGTATCCCAATAATTTGATGCTTTTCAAGTTGTAGGAACATTTTTCACTGTTCAAAGTCAGATTATATTTCTTGACGGCAGCCATGAATCGTTTAAGGTTGTGGTCATGTTCAGCTTGGTTATGTCCGCATATTGTGACATTGTCTATATATGACAGTACCCTTCAATTTTTCATTGGAGATTTATTTCATCTATTACCCTCTGGAAGCTAGCCACACCATTTGTTATCCCAAAAGGAATTCGGCAGAACTGATATAGGCGACCGCAGGCCTCGAATGCCGTGTAGGGAGGTACCTGATGGTAGGCACTTCTGAGATCCAAAGTACTGAAAGTGTGATATTTTGCAATATTAGAAATCATTTCGTCAATACGAGGCAGTGGATAGGCATCGAGTAATGTGTATCTGTTGATGGTCTGGGAATAGTCAATGACCATCCTTTTCTTGTGATTTTCAGTGGCTGTTACGAGGACCTGGGCTCGCCATGGAGATTCACTTGGCTCTATAATTCCTTCCTTAAGTAGTTTTGTTACTTCTGCTGCTATGAACTGTTTGTCCGTTTCTGAATAGCGTCTTGATTTTATTGCTACTGGTTTGCAGTCAGGAGTTAAGTTTGTAAAAAGTGACGGGTGCCGCACTTTGACAGCTGCTAGTCCACATACGCTTAGAACCGGCTTGGGGCCACCAAAAGGAATTTCAACGCATGAATGTTGTTTTAGAAAATTGTGACCCAAAATCACTTCGCAGCAGAGGTTTTTCATTACTGATAATTTGATCCCTTGATAGGAGTTTCCTTTTAGTTTCATGGGACGATAAAGATGAATTTGCCATTGATATTTGGTTGGAACAAGGAAATATTTCCCATTTATTCGTTTTTACAATACTGGCATTAATAAAACTTTCGGAACTGCCTGTATCAATAAGCGCATGAATAGTCAATCCATTGATTTTTACCCTCACGATTGTTTTTGAGAGGCAGCCGGGGAATGCAGCTGCTATTGTAATTGGTGCTACAGTAGCAAGAGTAGCCGAGCTTTTTTTTTGAGAAGCTGACCGGCAAACTTTCGAAAAATGTCCTTGCTTATCACACTTGTGGCATCTAACATCTCGAGCCGGGCAGGATGAACGGGCATGTATACGAAGGCCACAAAAGTAGTATGTGGATCCAGCTGAGGCGGCAGTGATAAGTTGTTCGTGATCGTTAGAAAGGGGGGTGGCAGCATCTTGAACAATGGAAGAATTTTGAACATGCAGAGGAGGGGCTACGATAGCAGCTCCCAAAATATCGGGTTGTAAATAGAAGACAGACTGCTTCTGTGCCATGTCCAACGTTAGAGCTTGTTCATAAGCTGTTGGTAAGTCTAGGTCTTTATTCTCTAGTAGTCTTTGTCTTATTTGGTTGGACTGTATTCCATTAATAAATGCGTCCCTGATAAAAACATCTCTCGCTTGGTTCGCAGTTAAGGCTGTAAATTCACACTCGCGACTTAACGTCTTTAGAATCTGAAGGGATTGTTCAAGGCTTTCTTCTGGTTGTTGACGCTAGGTAGCAAGTAAATGTCTAGCAAAAATAGTATTTTTTTCTTGACAAACATGGCTTCTAAAATGTCCACCGCAGTTTCATAATTTTCACATTCAGATAAATTTCTATAAATAACAGTAGAGACATGATGTAAAAGAAGGGTATATTTCTCAGTACCTGTTAAAGCCGCGTTTGAAGATAGCTGTAAGAAATCCTTCGAACATTTTTCTCCAATGCCGCCATTTGTCAGTAGATTCCGAGTCGGCCGTATCGAGGTCTAGACGATCGGGTTTCAAGTAACGTTCCATAACGAATGGTTAAATAAATTGTAATAAAAACTGGACGCCGAATTATTTCCAATCTGTCCAAGGAATGTTTGGATATTGAAAGGAAACTGCAGAAGTCTTTTGCTGACTCTAACGCTTTTATGGAGGGAAAGGCTGTCAACTCCATTAAAAGTAATTCAAAATATTTCTTTTCATATGTCAAGAAAAAGTCCAAAGTCAAGACAAAAGTTGGTCCATTGGTGGACCAGAATGGTGTTCTTACTGGTAACAGTACTGAGATGGCAGAAATTTTGTCAAAACAATACACAGACGTTTTTAGCAAACCAATGCAAAGCAGTCAAGCTTCACATAATCGCACTTTTGATATAAGTTCTATACTGTCAACTGTTACTCTAACTGCAGCCGATTTTGAGCTTGCAATTGATGAACTCTCTCCGTCAGCTGCTGCGGGTCCTGACGGCTTTCCTGCATTACTACTGAAAAACTGCAGGGCCCATTTGGTCCATGCTCTCGTATTCCTATGGACGAAAAGTCTTGAAGAAGAGGTCGTTCCAAGCAAACTAAAGAATTCTCTTATTACACCCATTCACAAAGGTGGAAGCAAGTCGGTGGCTGCCAATTATAGACCAATAGCTTTGACCTCCCACCTCATTAAACTTTTTGAGAAAGTCATACGGAAACACATAGTTAGACACATGAATGAAAATAACCTGTTCAATGACAGTCAGCATGGGATGAGATCTGGAAGATCTTGTTTAAGTCAACTCCTTGAGCAGTTTGACACCATTCTATCAATTCTTGATGATGGCGCTAATGCAGATGTTGTCTACTTAGATTTTGCCAAAGCTTTTGACAAAGTTGACCACAAAATAGTTCTGCAGAAAATATTTGATCTTGGCATTCGTGGAAGCATCTTCAAATGGATCGAATCCTTCCTGAGTAACCGCCTCCAAACAGTTATGGTTGATGGTGCAACCTCGAAGCCACAACCTGTCATTTCTGGAGTTCCCCAGGGAAGTGTATTGGGACCCATAATCTTCCTAATCCTTATTGGGGACATTGATGAAGATATCGCCATGTCAATAGTCAGGTCATTCGCCGATGATACAAGGGCCACAAAATCCGTTCGGTCTCCCAAGGATGCTGTGTTGTTTCAAAAGGATCTCGATCAGATCTACAAATGGACGGAGGACAATAACATGGAGCTAAATGACGTGAAATTTGAGCTTCTCCGCTATGGTAATAACGACCAGCTAAAAAGCGAGATATCATACCACACTCCGTCAGGAAAAATGATAAACATAAAGCAAGAAGTAAAGGACCTCGGTGTATCTATGTCTAGTGATTGTCTTTTTAGCAATCAAATAAACAAAGTTGTGGAAAAAGCCAAGAACCTCATTGCCTGGATCCTGAGGACATTTAAAACCAGAGAATATCGTGCAATGGTCACGCTGTATAAATCCTTGGTCATTCCAGTTTTGGAATACTGTTCTGTCTTGTGGAACCCAAGTAGCCCTAGGCTCATCCAAAAGCTTGAAGCCATTCAGTGGTCCTTTCTACGGAAAATTCAAGCTGATCGGAACTACTGGTCATGTCTGAAGAAGACAAAAATGTTCTCGCTGCAAAGACGACGTGAAAGGTACCGGATAATTTACATCTGGAAGATATTGGAAGGAAAGGTACCGAACATTAATGGCCACATTCAAGCCCGAGACAATGAACGCCGCGGGAGGCACTGTATTGTTCCCTCGCTAAAAACTGGTGGGAAAATACGAACCATTTTTGAAACGAGCTTACCTGTACAGGGGTCACAACTCTTCAATGCCATGCCTAGGTGTATTCGGGATATAAAAAATGCTGCTGTGGAACAATTTAAGCGCTCTCTTGATGCCTACCTCGCTAATATCCCGGACCAACCCAAAATTGTCGGATACACGGCGTGCAGGCAAGCCGACACCAATTCTATCGTGCACATGCAAGCACATGCTGGTGCGGTTCCTTTGTCTCACAGGATCCTCACATCAGCCAGGGCGAGTTGAACAACCAGCAAGCCTGAACACGCCTGTTCGAAGCACCAGACAAAAAAAAAAAAAAAAAAAAAAAAATATAACTTAAGGATAAGCTTTATTTAACCATGTGTTGCTTACTGCGACAATTAGTGTTTTAACATTCACTCTTAATATACACGAATGTAGAACATTCCATTATTACTTAAAGGGGGAGACGGGCATCAATTATCTTTGTTACTACAACTTCTATGATTCATTTTCGACAGCTAACTCATTAAAACAGCAGCCATGATGAAAGATTCCATGAAAGATTTAACATGAAGAATAAAACTTTTAATCTTCGTTCTGTTCTCATTTTTTAACCGCCACATTTTTCCACACTTTTATTTCTTAGGCTGTCAAGGGAATGTAAAGAGGATTGCACCATAAAAGGAATCAAAATTCCCAAGGACACTGGAGTTTTCTTTCCAATGATGTGTTTACATTATGATTCCCGATATTGGACAGAACCGGAAAAATTTAATCCTGAAAAGTGAGTATCAAACTGTTAAAATGCTGACACAAGTAACCCTGAAGGCGGAGGGGTGAGGGTGCTAAGCTTAAGTGAACTGAAACTGTTGTTAAAAAAACTCTTTTCCCTTTGAGTGATTTAGTATAGCAAATAAATATTGGTCAAGTCGGTGATTGTTGTCTTTGGCTTCAACTTTCACAATAGATTTCAGGCTTCATTAAATTGTCTTTCAGACATTCTTTATAGTGTTTCTTTGGCTCATGCCTATCCCAACTCTAGAATTTAAACAAAAATCAGTGAACGTTTTTTTGTGCAATATCGACTCGGGGTTCAAATATTTAATTAAAATATTTTACATACAATCAAAGAGATTAATTATTTTCCTTCTATACAAAACAGAAACTAACCATTAAGAAAAAGGCACATAGTCGCTCGGAACCTAAACGAATCTTTTAAAAACCAATTTTCAAGCATACACAGCAGTCATTTATCAATGTTTCAATTAGACTGGTTGTAAAGATACTGACTCGTCTGCATACTCTCATCTGTGAATGAAAATTGCTCACAGATACCACTCATGGGAGAAAACAACACACACAGGTTTACAAGTAGGTAGTCAATTGAATTAGAACATGCAGTATCTTGCTTTCCTTTCAGTGAACCGTCTCCGACTAAGAACCTTTTATTATTTGTAGAGTTGTATTTGTTTATTCCTTCAACACACATTTTTTATCCATTAAATCAACCACCATAAAAAGCTGCTTTTGAATAAATAATCTTCAAAATGAATAGAGGTAGCCAAGTATAATCATTTGCCTCAATAGATTTGCTCTAGTGTGGACATTCAGGATGAATGATGGCTCAAAAATTTCTAATGGAAATGACCCATATTTTGCTGTCATACAAAAGCCTTTTAATTCATCTATAGGAAAACCAATGAATTGAAACTGCTGTTAAAATACCGTTTTAGATTTAAGTTAGTGTAACATATATATGATATAGTGTAACATATATATGAACTGGCCCCTGTCCTCTCCAAACTCTTTAATAAATGCCTAGCTGAATCTTGCTTCCCCGATAGCTGGAAAATTGCCTCTGTGGTACCTGTCTACAAGAGTTTTGGGAATAGAACCGACCCTCAGAACTACCGCCCAATCAGTCTACTGCCGATCTTTGCTAAAATCTTTGTATCCTTAATCAATCTAGCGATAGTACGGCACTTAGTTAATGCAAAACTTCTATCTGACCGCCAGTATGGATTTAGACAAGCACGATCTACTGCAGACATCCTAACGGTCATCTCTGAACGCATGTATCATACACTCGACAAGGCAGGTGAAGCTAGGGCAGTAGCGCTTGATATATCCAAGGCCTTTGACAAGGTTTGGCATAAAGGGCTTCTCCTGAAAATACGCTCATACGGTATTACTGGGCAACTACTTAATATAATTAGATCCTTCCTAAACAAAAGAAAAATCCAGGTTGTCCTCGATGGCCGTTCATCTAAGCAACATGACATAAATGCTGGTGTACCCCAGGGATCTATCCTTGGACCTTTATTGTTCCTGATCTATATAAACGATCTCCCTGACGACATAGAGTCAGAGATTGGTTTATTTGCTGACGACACCACGCTTTACTCTCGCCATGTTGGTAAAACTGACGCGACCATATCCGAGGCAATGGCTGAATCTTTAGAAAATGACTTCCAGGCTGTAGTGGATTGGGGTCATAAATGGTTGGTAACTTTTAATGCTGCAAAGAACTACAAGAAACCTCTTCAACCACCGATTGCCATGGCAAATAACACGCTACCTGAGAGTTCATCATTCAAACTCCTCAGCCTAACCTTCACAGGTAACATGAATTGGAACAAATACATTGGGGACGTTGCCAAGGCTGCCTCAAAGAAGGTTGGCTCCCTCTACCGTACTAGTGGACTCCTCACACCTGATATTATCCTGTATCTGTACAAAGCCACCATCCACCCATGCATGGAGTATTGTTGCCACATCTGGGCTGGTGCATCATCTACTAGTCTCTCCCTCCTTGACAAGGTCCAAAAAAGAGTCGCCAACCTAATAAGGCCCTCACTATCAACCAAGCTCCAGTCCCTGTCCCATCGCCGCAATGTAGCATCCTTATGTTTGTTTTACAAATACTTCAATGGATTATGCTCCGATGAATTGGCTACTCTGGTGCCCCCTCGACGTAAATTCACTAGACCAACTCGACAATCAACTAAATCTCATTCATTCACTGTGGAGGTCCCCAGATGTCGGAGAGCCTTCTACTCAAATAGCTTCTTTCCCTGTGCTGCTGGCCTCTGGGACTCCCTCACTTCCCCCTGTTTCCCCGACATGCAGAAGTTTAAAACTAATGTGAACAGACATCTCGCTGCGCAGATCCCAATTTAGGCTGACCCCCCAACCTTCTCCCCTTTTCTTTTTTCTCAGTAGCCCCTTACGTCTACAGTGGCGGCCCGCCTTGTTTGGGGTGAACCTTGTTAAAAAAAAAAAATATGTCAAGTAGAAAATGGTGTGGATAATGATAAAATGTTAATAATTATAAAATAAAACTTCATGATGATGATGAAACTTCCTACAAAAGAATAAGTTGAAATATTGAAATCTGGCTCTAGAGTAAAAAGTCATTCATTTTGAAAAATTTAGCAAATTCAGAAACGTTACTTCGATTTATTTGTGTACATTTTCAGGGCCAGATAATATGAAAAAAAACAATTATTTCTGATTTAATATTTTGTTGTTCTTTTATCAACTCGAGTATACAACTAAAATGTCCGGAAAAACGGTGTTGAATTTAAAAACCTTGCGTTTATAAACGTAAAGAGGGATGTCTAAATCTTGCCTTATCGAAATCAAGGTTTATGCTTTTCACGTCACCTGAGCAGGGAGAGAAAAAAATTTTCACTTTGTAAATTTGAGAAAGAATCGATGATTTCCTTTCTAATAAATAACTTTATTCTATTTTATACTAAATTCATTGATTTCTCTAAAATAAAAAAATATATACATTTAAAAATAATTTGTTTTTATATAAGCTTAAAATCAAAATTACTGAATCATTTAGAAATTAAATTTATCATATATTTATAGTTTTGTGATTTGTATGTTTGTTAACAGTTTTGGTTACAATAAATGAAATCTAAATAAAAGGCCTTAATTGTGTGGTAAACTTTTTAATCTTTCAAAATTCCTATTATGAAGCAGTGAAAGTTTTATGATACAATTCTAATTAAAAATCCAACAACTTATTTCTAGTTTACTTTCTGTAAAATATTCATTTTTAAACGATATTTCGAATTGTCCCCCATTTTTGCCATTCCAGCTTCAGTAAAGAAAACAAGGCAAAACAAACACCATTTACATATCTTCCTTTTGGGGGTGGACCACGAGTATGTGCTGGAATGCGATTGGCTAAACTTGAATTCAAGATGGCGGTTGTACAACTGCTGAGGAAATTTCGCCTTGTTCCATGTGAAAAGACTGAAGTAAGTATTCTTCACTGATCATCTTTATGCAAAATACTTCATATTGAATGGAGCTAAAAATAACCAGATTTAATCTTTGCTTAATATTAATTCTATTTCTTGTTTGTCAATTTTGATAGTAAAGTATTTCAATCATATTTCAAACTTATTTGTCTTTGAGAACCAAACACACTAAAGAACAATGAATATTTTGAAAGATTCTCTTAAATAATTTTAATCTTTTATCGTTGCAGAAGAAGATTGAATTTGCCAAAGCAGGAATTCTGAAAGCAAAGAATGGAATTTGGATTAAAATTGAACACCGTTAAATACAATATTTTTTAAGATGCATAATATATATTTTACACCAACAACTTTCTATCGATGCATATTTGGACCCTTAAGCGGAGCCAGATCCCATATAGCATGGAATGGTCTATTATTAGAAAAGCCCTTATTACTCTGGGTCCGAAGCATTACTATCTCGAACAATGGCACTGTCGATTTGAATAGAAAATCGGAAATCATATCCAACTGTTTACACGAAAAGAAATTTAAATATCAACAATTTAAAATTAGTTAAATATATAAATTATATTGACTGGCAACTTGTATTACCATAGGTGCATATTAATGTACTCCGATAACATAACATATAAAAACGGTTAAATGTTCGACATAGACTCGCAGGGTAGAGGCATCTAGCATTAACTATTTTCCAATACCTCCCTATTCAGATACCTACTTACTATATTACTGACTAGACAATTAACTTATTCGCTAATAGTTTTGTAACCAATAGTATCCAATATCTATATTTGATAAGTTTAATATAAATATGTTGTTTGTCCTGACAATGTTGAATTACCTACCAATTTATGGATTAGTTATTAGCATTTAGAAACTATAGAAACTAGTTTGAGATGTTTTACTATTACAAATGGGATCTTTTAAAGGTTTCTTATAATAATTTTGAAAATAAATTAAATATGAATGGCTTCTATAAAATATTAATCATAACAAGTGGTGTTCCCTGAAGTCTGAGTGACAACAAGTCTCCCCAGATTTTCAGTATTCCCCCACCTCTTTTGATAACCATTGCAAATGATAATGCATTATCGCAACAGCCACTTACAGATGATTTTTAGTTCGCAACGACTATTGGTCTTTTCTGGGATTTGGGTGGCAATAAGCCTCCCCAAAGGTCCAGTACTCTTTGCACCATTTCAAGTGGAAGTCTGGTTGGTGCTCTCTCCCTCCTCGGTCTTTCTATCCTCCTTGACTCTTCACAACTATTTTGGTGCAGTCACATTGTGTTTAAAACAATTTCTTTTAGAGGGAGGGGGAGCAGTTTAGTAAATTTCTTGAATGGGTGAGATTTAGCTGATTGTCGGGTTGGTCGAGTGTATTTACGTTGAGAGGGCACCAGAGCAGCCAGTTCATTCCATTTTGTGATTTTCGTTTTCCAGTACTCTCTCCGGTTTGTGTCTGTACCATTTGTCTGCATGTTCAAAATGTAGTCGTTTGCATAGTTCCCAGTGGACTCCCTTCCCCACACAGTCGTCTCTGTTCTTGTATTCTTTTTGGGCTAGTTTGCTGCATTCACAATTTACTGTTTTGTCTCTTTGTCCACAGAGTCTGCATTTACTGTTTTCCTGTTTTTTGTTTTCTATTTTAGCTTTGATATAGTTAGTTCTAATCGCATTGTTCTGTGCAGCTGTTAGTAGCGATTCTGTTTCTCTGTTCCAGTGTCCTTTTCGTGATTCACTTCTCTTATCATTCTTATGAATCGTTCGCTGCTCCCTGTCTTGTTCCTGTTGACAGTGTCTCTTGCTTCGGTGAGCAGCCTTTCAGTGTTATGGGTTATGTATTTTTCCAATTCTTTATTGTGTCTTCTCTCTTTTTTCATGTAGAGTCAGTCAATATTATCCTTCGGGTGTAGTGACCTGTGCATGTTCATTAGTTTCCTAGTCTTCTAGTCAAGATGCCTCAGTTCTTCTTTTATCCAGCCTATGAATGGACTAGAATATCTTACTAGTGAAACTGCCCAGGTGTTTATTCTTTTACTTTTACTAGACTACTATATAATTTAGTTTCTAAGAGTTTTCTTGTTCTTCTCGGGTATTTTTATCCAATTTTCTCTTTCATTTCTGTTGACTTGATGGTGTCTGATTCCAGAACCTTCAAATATTTATGGGTATTTATGTCTGCCAAATGCTCTCATTTCCTCTTGGTTGATCAGTTCCATGCCCTCTGCTGTCTTCAGTTGCCTCAATGCACACTTTTCCCTTCCGAATTCCACTTTAATGTCCTGGCTGAAGTTTCTCATCGTGTTCATTAGCTTGTCCAGTTCCTTCTTGCAAATAGCTTCAGCTCGTCCATATACATGAGGCGGTTTATTCTTTGTTCTGTATCTGTAAATTTGCATCCGGCATCACATTTCCTGAGTATGTAGTTGAGTGGCATCATGGCTATGATAAACAGTAGTGGTGATAGGGAGTCTCCTTGGAATATGCCTCTCTGTATGCTTATCTCAGTCCGGTGTTGTCCTCCAGCTGTCAGTTCCAGTCTCCATGTTCCCATTGTTTAATAAAGTTGATAATCTTGTTATACACTTTCTTTGCATTAAATTATCCCTGCTTGAGGGATTCTGTCATAGGCTTTCTTGTAGTCAATCTACGCCATGGCTATGTTCTGGTTTTTACCTCCTTCAGGATCTTTTGATTTATGTATAACAGGTCATGCGTCCCTCTTTTCCCTTTCCAGCATCCTTTCTCTTCCTCAGGAGTAGTCCACGATTATTAAGAGAGTGGTCGATCTGTTCTCTTAGTTGTGCTGTTAGGATTTTCCACATGGTTTGTAAACAGGTTATTGGTCTGTAGTTGCTTTGGAGCGTTCATTTTTTTTTATGTCTTTCTGTATTAATGTAGTTCTTCCTTTGGTCACACATTCTGAGGGGAGGGAAAGACTTAGATCGAGACTAGATAATCAGGCCCCATCCTCACGAGACGATTAATTGTGACAGATTCAACAAATAAACTGGATTATGATGATGATGATGATGATTTTGGTATCTCTGTTTCGTGTATACATCTTCTCAGGTTTTGTGCTAGCCTTTCATGCAGGCTCGTAAATTTCTGTTATCAACTCACTAGGAGTTCTCACACAGGTCATCACCAGTGATTGTTCACTGACAATAATCGGTGGTGTTCCCTTGAGTTGGAGTGACAATAAGCTTCCCCAGATTTCCAGTATTCTCCACCTCTTTCGATAACAATTGTAAATGATTGTGCATTATCGCAATAGCCGCTTACCATTGATTTGTCATTGGCAATGATCATTGGTCTTCACTGGGGGTTTGGGTAGCAATAAGCCTCTCCAGGGTCCCAGTACTCTCCACACTTTTCCAGTGGAGGTCTGGTTAGTGCTTTCCCTCCCCGGTCTTTCCATCCTCCTTGACCCTTCACGACTATTTAGTGTGGTATCAGCCGAGACTGGTGCCATCATACTGTGATTTTTTAGGGAGGAGGGAGTCAATTTATAAGATTTCTTGCAGTTTCAGTTTCCTCGGGTTCACATAGTGTTCCTTCCATGTTTTTATTTTATTTCTGCTGCAACTTCCATGTGGCTGGTTAGCATTTGTAATTTATGTGGGTTGCTTTCTACATTCGAGGATTTTTCTCAAGATTTCAGCTGTTTTCATCATCTTTAGAAAATGACCTCCAGGCTGTAGTGGATTGGGGTAATAAATGGATGGTAACATTTAATGCTGCTAAGACAAAGCTCCTTTCCTTCAACGACTACAAGAAACCTCTTCAACCACCGATGGCCATGGCAAATAACACCCTACCTGAGAGTCTAACGTTACAAACTTCTCGCCCTATCATTCACAGGTTACATGAATTGGAACAAATACATAGAAGACATTGCCAAGACTGCTGCAAAGAAAGTGGGCTCCCTCTATTGTGCTAGAAAACTTCTCACACCTGACAGTACCCTATATCTCTACAAAGCCACCACCCTCCCATGTATGGAATATTGTTGCCACATCTGGGCTAGTGCACCATTCACCAGTCTCTCCGTCTTAGACAAGGTCCAAAAAAGAGTCTCTAATCTGATAGATCCCTCACTATCCACCAAGCTCCAGTCCCTGTCTCATTGCCACAATGTTGTATCCTTGTGCTCGTTTTACAAGTACTTCGATGCTGTTCTGGTGCCCCCTTGCTCGACCAAACTGACAATCAGCTAAATCCCATCCATTCACTGTGGAGGTTCCCAACTCCAATAGCTTCTTTCCTCATGCTGCCGACCTTTGGAACCCCCTCCCTGCTCACTGTTTCCCTGACAGTACCGACATGCAGAAATTTAAGTATCTCGTTGCACAGCTCCTAATTTCATATATATATATATATATATATATATATATATATATACAACTCCAGTTTTAGAGAAATCTTAATAATAGGTTTTAGACATCAATTAATAAATATTACCTAAAGTTCACTTTTTTACTATTTCAAAGGGTTTTATTGAAAATGTAAATATTTCAGATTTACACAAAATTTGATCCATAGTCATTAGATACCAATTAAGTAAGATTCTCTGAATGTCAATTTCTTCTTAAGGCCCCTTAAGCTTAATTTTAGACATTTTCTAGAATGAAAATCAGGTAATAGAGTTTGATCGAAATTGGATTCTAGACATTTTAATCTTCGCAAGAGGACATAAAAGTGGTTAAAAACTATTATGTTCGAAGAATTAATTTTATCCAGCCCGGGATGGATATTCTTCTAGTATATATATATATATATATATATATATATATATATATATATGGAAAATGAAAAAAGGAAAAGCAAAAAATATTATTTATGTATTCATCAACGTTTCGTCTTTATTTTAAGACTTCCTCAGGATGATTGTCTAAAGAAAATAACACACAAAAAAAAAAATGTTTGAAACAATGGTACATTTTGTACTTGTGTTATTTTTTTCAGGCAATTATCCTGAGGAAGTCTTGAAATAAAGATGAAACGTTGATGAATACATAAATACTATTTTGGTTTTTTTTCCATATATATATATATATATATATATTCGTTTTGTTCGAGGGGGGAATGATTTTAGAATTTAAAAAAGAAAATACGATTTAATGAAACAGTAAAATAGATGAAACCCCGAGGCGTCTTTCGACCGACTACTTTTCAAGGAAAAACGTCGGTATTTGTTTTTTAAAAAAAACGACAAATTTAAAACCAATAAATGGTATAATGAAGAAGTTCAACAGGTGGCGCTTTCCCTTCATTTCGTAAGGATGTCTTGCCGACCACTGATTAAAGTTTGCTTTGGTTGTGTTTGTTTTACGGCATAGCAACCAACTATGTCAGTGTGACGCTGACTATGTTGGCAAGACCACCCAGCGATTGTCGGTTAGAATCGCCCAACACGTGCCAGGGTATGTTTGCCGAAATGAACCCATCCCACCATCCGCACATCTACAAGAACACGAGTCAGCTATAGGTGAACATTTGCTTAGTAAAAAGAGTTGCCATAATCTCTATTCAGACGACAACTTCTCCGTTCTATATAGAGGACGTCACAAATTTCATCTGGATATTCTCGAGGCAATTTTCATCAATACTCAACGGCCATCTCTATGCCGACAGAGAGACTTAAAACACAAACTGTTGATCTTTGGAGACACCTTTGCTTCTGATGGGTGATCATTTTATCTGTGCTTGGTTATGTATATATATGTTTATACATATATATATGCATGCACTAATATACCCCCGTTTTTTTTCTCTTTTATATAATTTTTTTTCTCTCCCTCCGCCACCTGTTGAACTTCTTCATTATACCATTTATTGGCTTTAAATTTGTCGTTTTTTTTTAAAACAAATACCGACGTTTTCCCTTGAAAAGTAGTCGGTCGAAAGGCGCCTCGGGCTTCATCTATTTTACTGTTTCATTAAATCGTATTTTCTTTTTTAAATTCTAAAATCATTCCCCCCTCGAACAAAACGAATTTATATGGTGCGGCACCAACATAACTCTTCATATATATATATATATATATATATATATATATATATATATATATATAAACGAGCATGAAAAAACTCCGAAAATTGGAACAGAAAATTAAGAGCATTTTATAAAATAGATTTATATAAATGATAATAAACTGTCCTTACATTTAACACTACTGCAATTTCACGGTATTACCAATCGTCAAAAGTGTTTCATATTTTGCATCAAATTTTATCGATTTTTCTTAACTTTTTATTCCCTTGTTAAAAGTAAAATACAAAAACAGCTACCTCAAATTTTTTTTTTATCAGTTTGGCTTCGTTCCAACCTATATAAAAATAAGTAATTTCATTTTGAAGATTATTTCATCTTTATTTTCATGCAAGAAAAAGAATTTAACTTTTACAACAATTTTTTATCAACAAAACATAAAAATTATGTGTTTTACCAATTTTAAATAAATACTGTTTTTTTTAATACTTTTTTTATTATCACTTGAGACTTTTTGTTTGTTGTAGATAATCAACTTATGAATCTAAAAAATAAACAATGTATTTTTTATAGTAAAAATCTTTTGAAATAAAATGTTTGCTTTTCTCATCAATCGTTATATTTTCCTTATATATTGCGTAAATGATGTTATTCCACCGTAAACACAGTCCATGAGGAGGTGGAACTTCTCCCAATGAGGACGGCCATCACCACGAGAGGCAGTGAACAATCAATTCATTGTGTGTATCAGCTAATATACTAACGTAAAGAGTTCAAAGAGATATTACTCAATTGCTGGAGCACAAGTTACAACACTCGTATACAGGGTGTTCAGGATAAATTTGATTTCTTTTTTTAATATTCATTTCAGAACCATTTGAAGTATTTATTAGCGGTAAACTTGTGTGCGCTATTGGTGGGTTTGAGAACTGAAGACCATAGATGGAAAGCATCGGAATATTGGAAGAGAATAACCTACATCATGATGATTTGTGCTGGATTAAAAAATTTTTTAAATCTTAGCTGCAGCTTAGTGAACCATGAAGGTCATGCGATGTAAGCTGGCGAATTGCGATGGAGATGTGGAGAAGGAAGGATCGTAGCAAGCGTTCTGACTGTGTCTTAACAACAAAATTCATCGATAAGCTGCAAAAAAAAATATGTGGCAAGATCTAGGCATGGTAATGCAGAACTAGTGGTGACTTCATACAAGAGTCGCAAGGGACAACTACTCACAGTCAACGCTTAAGAGAATCGCTTTATGAAAGTCGAGAAACTCATCAACAAGGTCAAGCACCTAGTCGAGTCGGGGATGCTCTGATTCTTCCCAGCACCAACTGCACAATGTACCAACTGCACAATGCACAGAACAACAGGTGGCTAGCCTACAGTCTGCATAAGACCAAGTTCATTCAAACTGTGATAGTCTTTGGGTGTGTTTCCAACAAAAGCCATGTCATGCCACCCCACGTCCTCGAAAAGGGACTCTGACTTAATTTAGATAACGTAACGTAAATTCACTAGACCAACTCGACAATCAACTAAATCCCATCCATTCACTGTGGAGGTCCTCAGATGCCGGAGAGCCTTCTACTCAAATAGCTTCTTTCCTCGTGCTGCTGGCCTCTAGGGCTCCCTCCCTGCCCCCTGTTTCCCCGACAGGTCTCTCAACAGTCTGGTAGATCTTCGACTTTAGATAGTCACAGAGGATGCTGGTGGTGGTGCACCATTTGAGCCACATCGCATTTATATGCGCAGTGACTTCGCCAAAGACGTTGGTATCATCACAAAGCATCGAGCTGAGATACTTGAAGGTGTGTGTTCGTGTGAGATCCTATCTGTCGACTTGGATGGTGTCATGTCGGTTAAATATTCCATCTTCTTGATGTTTAGCCAGAGATCAAACTGCACCAGCTTGTCATCCAGGTTGGATTTACACTTAGAAGTGCGCAGGACATTATCCGCATACAATAGTGTCGAGAGCACAGACCAGTGCAGGTCCTTCGTGATTTCATTTATGACAAGAATAAAAAGCAGTGGGGAGAGAGCTGAGACGGTGTCTCCTAATCGGGGGAAGTGCTTAGACATACTAGCAGCGGTTTGCGCCAGACTTTTCGGTGAGTCGTAGTCTGACCCAGATTACCACTTCCTTAGGGACACCATGGAGTCGCAGCGCATACCAGATCAAGCTGTAATATATTCACACAAGACCTAATTAAGTTTTCAATTTCCTAATGCTTTTCTCCTGCAAAAGGTGTATTCCTCTGATGTCTTTTAGTCTTTGGGAAGATACGAAAAATGATAACTTTCTAATAATAATTCAATTTGTTCAACATGTCCTTAGAAAGTGAATTCTTTAATTATCAAATCACAGGTAACATGAATTGGAACAAACACATTGAAAACATTGTCAAGGCTGCAGCAAAGAAGGTGGGCTCCCTCTACCATGCTAGTAAACTCCTCATACCTGAAATTATCCTGTATCTCTACAAAGCCACCATCCGCCCATGCATGGAGTATTGTTGCCACATCTGGGCTGGTGCATCATCCACTAGTCTCTCCCTCTTAGACGAGGTCCAAAAACGAGTCGCCAACTTCATAGGTCCCTCACTATCAACCAAGCTCCAGCCCCTGTCCCGTCGCTGCAATGTTGCATCCTCGTGCTTGTTTTACAAATACTTCAATGGATTATGCTCTGATGAATTGGCTACTCTGGTGCCCCCTCGACGTAAATACACTAGACCAACTCGACAATCAGTTAAATCCCATCCATTCACTGTGGAGGTCCCTAGATGCCGGAGAGCCTTCTACTCCAATAGCTTTTTTCCTCGTGCTGCCAGCCTCTGGAACTCCCTCCCTGCTTCCTGTTTCCCGACAGTACAGACATGCAGTGGTTTAAAACTAATGTAAACAGACATCACGCTACACTGCTCCCAACTTAGGATGACATCCAAAACATACACCCTAATTCTCAGTAACCTCTTACATCTAGCCTGCCTTGTTTGGGGTAAAGTATGTTAAAAAAAAAATTGTATGTTGATAATTACACCATTTAAATTGGCATGTTACTTGCTCTGATTAAACAAGAATATAAGAAAACTTGAATGAAACTTGAAGTACATACATCCACCAAGACTGAATAGTAAAAGTTAAAAATTATAAATTAAAGAAAAGGAAATAATAAAAATTAATTACCCTAAGTTCGGACATTAGAGTGTGTTGTTATCCACGTTAACACAACACACAAAATAAAATGGTGACCACATGTGCTGGAAAGATATCCGTCTACACGTGGTTGCTAAAAACAGAAAGGTTTGAATATCAAATAATTTGAAATGTCTTTCCCCTCAAGGAACTTTTATGTTACATAAACTCTGCTTTTCTATTTCGAACAAGACAATTTTTAGTTCTTAATTCTACCCTCTCCACTTTTTTACTTTCCTTTTGTTCTGCGGGTTATGTTTGAACGCCGAATTTTTCTGAAAAGGGATAAACTTTCGATAATATGAAGCCGAACAAATGTGAAAATCTTATATATATATATATATATAAAAGTCAGTTTATATTATATTCCAATAACCATGGTTTTATTTTATTTTTATTTTTTCACATTTCCAAAAAATATAAAATTTCTGTGAGATATATTTTTAACGGTCCGTTTCATTTGTCTTGTGCAAAACAACATTTTTATGTCAATAGATATATATATATATATATATATATATATATATATATATGATAATTTTATTTACACAGACATGTACAAAATCTGTGACACTGGCATGTCGATGTTATCGATCAACTGAGATCTCATCAGGCAGACTTAGAATCCGATCTTAACCTCAGATCATATAACATCGACATGCCAGTGTCGCAGATTTTGTACATGTCTGTAAATAAAATTATCATAAAGCTCTATTTTGATATTGAGCACTTTTTATAAACCCGGTTAAAATTCTCTGGATTACCACCCTGTGGATATTTTTCACCTGGATTATTACCATTATTATTACACACACATATATATATATATATATATATATATATATATATGTGGCAAATGCGCATAACAGGTAGGAACGCTGGCTTCCGGTGGAAAAAACTTGAGGAAAGTGTCTACGGATGCCTGAAAGTGATACAACAATTTTTTTTATTCATATTAATTTCAGACTTTTCTTTTCTTTCATCATAATCTAATAATTAACATAATACAGACTATTTGAAAAATAATTTATTTGATTGTTTTCAAAACTTTAAAAAAATTTTCATTGAAAAAAATAAACAAAATAGAATAATCTTTTTTTTTTCAAGAAAAAATGTTTCTGAGCAACGGAATGTGATTTCGTTTTTATTCAATGTTTTTTAAAAATTAATATTTAGTGAAAATAATGTTTTTGGGGAGGGTTAGGGTTAGGGTTTACGGTTAGGGTTTAATTTCGGAAGTTACTCCATTTCCAAGAAAAAAGGTTTTCACTATTATTACACAAAAAATGTTTTGAAAACAATCAAATAAAAATTAATCAATTATTTTTCAAATAGTCTGTATTATGTTAATTATTAGATTATGATGAAAGAAAAGTCTGAAATTAATATGAATAAAAAAAATTGTTGTATCACTTTCAGGCATCCGTAGACACTTTTCCACCGGAAGCCAGCGTTCCTACCTGTTATGTCCATTCGCCATATTCCCTTTGGATTTCTACCCTGTGGATTTTTACCCTACCTGGATTACTATATATATATATATATATATATATATATATATATATATATATATATATATATATATATATATATATATATGAGAGAGAGGGAGAGAGAAGGGATGGGGGCTAATTCTGTCTTTTTATTTATATTTATATTTTTAACTGGCTGTGCAAACTCACTTTTCCACGAATTCCAACAATTGAACTCGGGCTCAATGGATGACTCAACGGGTGATATGTTCTCTAATCATATTAGAACTGTCGTCTTCCACTGTCTTCTTTCCGGTTATCAGTTGCATAGATTTCATATGTAGGCCAAAACGTCTACTCGTATAACTACTGTTATCGCAATAACATTGATGTCTAAAGGTTCCTCCTCTTTTGTTTGTTTTGATCAGTGTTATTTGGTTCACCAGCAGCAGAAAAAGGGGACGAGGGCACGTTAATCACGACGCAGAAACCGAAGTAACTTTTCCCACTTTTTTGGTTGGAAGAAATTAACCATGGATTTCTTTGGGGTTTTGGACATCCCAAACTTTTTGCTTGTCATATTGTTGTTTTTAATCACCTTTTATCTGTAAGTCCACAATTTATTTTTTACTATCTCAAAACGTTGTTCGATTGAAATCAAACGAATTTAAATCATTTATTTACATCGTAATTTAAATCGATTTACCCCTTCTTCCAAAAAATATGTATAAATATCTTTTTTTTTTTCAGATGAGTTAACACTGTTTACAAAGGCGTTTTCAAAATTTCTAGCTGGAGAGAGGGGGGGGGGCCAAATTGAAGATGTTCATAAAACTATGATTACTTTTTAAACGCGTCGTCTGATTGAAATCATTTATTTACATCGTGATTCGAATCAATTTACGCCTTCCCTCCTCACAAAATAAAAGGTAGAAACTTCGGCAAAATGTTACCCTTTACCCCCACGCTATCAATAGAAAACTAAAAATGAGATAGTATTTGGTGCTTATCCAGATTAAGGGAGACATTCGAAAAAATAAGCAAAATGAGGAATATCTGTTTGATGTACGTTAGGGACCTCCAATTGGTTGTGAACTATTTACCCCCCCCTATATATAACACGATGTAACTTTAATTTAGATTAAGATTATCAACAAAACTTTTTTACCATTCAAAAGAGGATACATTAAATAAACTGCTGATGATTTTTTAGAATTTTTTCCAGCATACGAAACTCATGAAAATGTGAAGTTAAAATGTTGTGTACTTTTTTTTACGTGATAAACTAACGTTCTTATGTATAAGCATTTATGTGCGCTGTGATAGGCACATTTTTAATAAATCTCGCATAAATCAAGTTATGGCCAGATCTTCACGAAATTTTCAATACTTATTCATTATAGGACTAATTTATCTTTAAAATGCTGTTTTCCTAAAATATATTAGGGAAAATATTTTTTTTACGTGATTCCCCCCCCCCCTGTTTCATTTTATGAAATATTGAACGAAATATATTGTCATCCGGCGATTTTTTTTTCTTATATAAAACTAAACTCTTTTAAAAAACACATTGGATTAATTTTATTAAATTTTACGTAAACTGTTTTAGTAAACTGGTCCGTGAATGCACAAATAAAAAGTGGAAATAAAAGCAATATTATTATGTTTTGAATTTTTTTTTACCTTTTCTCAATAAAATATACTGTGATTTATTGAAATGCAAAAAAAAAAAAAGTTTTACGAAATAATTTTTATTTTCAGAGACATTTATTCATTTGATCGTATTGATCGAGTTTATCGGTTTTAAACATCATTTTTGAACATATTCGTGTTCGAAATTTTTCAAAATATTTTAATATAATATAGCCCGAAGTATTATGAATCGTAAAAGACAAAAGTTGTGGCGGATGTCATATTATGTACTTGGAAAAAACTACTTCATTTGCTAGAAGTAAGAAAATTTTTTTGCACTAACTGATTTTGCCGCAACTATGGAACGCAATACTAGCCATAATTAACACGTCAATTTTTAAAGTGAAATTGTCCCACGCGCATGCGCATACATTTTTAGAGTAAAATTGGTGCACGCCGCACGCTAATTTGTAAACAGTAACACTAATAAGAAAAAACGTTGACAAAAGTAATTATTATTATTATTATTATTATTATTATTATATATTTATAATACTTTTTATCATTTTTCTTTTTTCAAATTAAAATGTTTATCCATTTCGAAATATAAACTTATTTTTACTTTGAATTTTTATTATTCAATTGACGAATATTTTTAATCATTAACAAACCACAATACTTTCTCCATTTTCATTTTTAGTTTAATTTTTATTATATAAAATTTAACCCAAATTTAAGTCAAATGCTAACAAAATGGTTAAAACAAACCGTTAATTTTGTTTACACCATAGTAGTAAAGTAATTTGTTTCACTTCTGTTCATCCGTACATAGATAATATCTTGCCATGTCTCACGCGATGTTTAGTAAACACTACCCCGTGTGTCGTAAAACAAGAAAATTTCGTAGTTTCATCGGACAATGAAGAAGGGTTTCTTTCAGAATTTGATAATGTAACCTTTAACTAAACTATTTTACTTTAAAACAAGTATAACTTTATTTGAGAGAGTTTTTTTTGCAATCGGTAAAGCAAAACGAATGTATGACTTCTTAACGTACACATGAAATAGTGACGTCACCGTTCTTCACATGCAATTGGAGGTCCCTAATGTACGTACTTGTCACGGGCTGAATATATCCTATACCAAAAATCACGTAAATTAATCAAGTAGTTTTTATTATATAAAAGAAAATTAAAATTGACCGATTAACGAATAACGTGGAAATATGGCCTCCATTACGACTTATTCAAGGGATATTCAAGGGAGATAACATTCAGCCAGGGGGTTTTACCCCGCCTAAATAGACCGGTATTGTCCGGGCCTTTGGGTCTGGATTTACGCCCGTCTATTGGGGGTTAAAATTCTTCTTCTGCTTACAATAACCTATCATGTCGCGAGAGAATTCCGGAGTTTTGGGAAAAAAAATTAACAAAATTTACATTTTAAGACGGGGGATCAGTCTTCTTCGTCTTTTCCCACAGTCCGTTTTTCACAACTTTTTAGGTCTTAAAATCTCAATTTTTTGAAATTTCTTTCCAAAAACCCCGAAATTCTCTCGCGACATGATAGGTACTTGTAAGCAGAAGAATAATTTTTAAAATTTGAGATGGTCAAAAAGAGGGGGATCAGTCTACGTTGAATTTAGATTGAAAACTGATCCCCCGTCTTAAAATCTAAATTTTCTGAAATTTCTTTCCAAAAACTCCGGAATTCTCTACTGACATGATAGGTAATTGTACACCGAAAAATACTTTTAAAAAAATTGAGATTGTCAAAAAGTGGGGGATCAGTCTACGTTGAATTAACATTGGAAACTGATCCCCGCTTCTAAAATGTAAAATATTTGAATTTTTTTTTCAAAAACCCCGGAATTCTCTAGCAGCCTGATAGGTAAGTGTACACCGAAAAAAGAAAAAAAAACTGGTCATTAAAAAGTTGTGAAAAACGGACTGTGAGAAAAGACGAACATGTGCCCTTTTTTTTTTTAATATAAAAATACGTTGTTTGCGTTTTTTTTATTTGCGTTATTTTTTGTTTTTAACATCACATGTGTTTTGAACGTATTTTTGTCTTTATTTTTTTCAGGAGTGCACAGAAGAGGCAATTTTAAAATTATTTTTCCCTTGCCTTTTTTGTATTTTCTTTTAAGTTCTGTTTCATGGGCAAACGAGTGTGTTCGGGGTTCATTGGGCATCCTTTCTGGCGGTGTTCGAAGGATGGATGAGGGTGGAGGCAAAAGGCATGGCCAGAGCGAAATCATTAAGAAAAAAGTTTCTTTTTTTTTGGGGGGGGGGGGGGGGAAGCTCGCAAAATTGAAATCATTCAGAAATCAAAATAAAGTTTCTTTTTGGGTGTGGTGGGGTGGGGGAGATGCAAAAGGATGAAACCATTGAGAGAAGGCATATTTTCAGAAAGTCGGTGGCAGCCATTATGACTAACGATTTGAACGAAATCTTATAATGAAAAAACAAAAAAACAAACGCTTTCAAACATTTTAAAACACAAACAAATATGCAGGTAGGTAGAAAAGTAACTTTTATTGCCTTTGGTACCAGTTATTTGTTGATTATTTGTTCACCCTTTTTTTCGTTGTTAACACGTTTGCCGAAAATATTTATATTAATAAAATTGTGTGATCATTTCTCGTGTGTCTGTGTATGTGTGTTGCTCACCCCCACGTGACTTACTCATTATTTTTTTTTGTTTACTATTAATCGATTATTTATTGAAATAAAAACATCCAATAAAATAATAATTTAATTACGAAATTAAATCTACCATACATGTCCTTTTCTTTAAAAACAAAATCAGATACCTTAATCTTTTTTAATAGATAAATAATTTTTAAAAATCAGGATGAATTACTTCACGACCTTTCGAAATTTGAAATGAATTTGGAAGCCTTTAAATTGTCGAATAGAAAATCATTTATGGCTTTAAAATTCTTAACAAACTCTCATACATTGAATGTTTTCGAAGCTATTTACATCGAATCATTTGTACATTTTTTTTACTTTAGGGTGGCAACCTAACTTATCTCGACTTAATTTTAGATTTTTTTTCGACAATTGATTTTTATTTACAGAATAAAAAAATAAATAACTTGTTTTGAAATGGTGTAAAAAATTTAAAAAAATCTTATTTATTTTTACCTTTCAAATTAAATTAAATTTAAAACGAGAAAAAAACCTCTCTGAAATTTCTTCTTTAAATGACTATAAAAAAAACTAAACGACTGTTGCGCAAGACGAGTTCATCTTTTTTTCCTGGTAACAAATGGGAAAAAAGACAGACAAAACTTGCTTGTGAATCAAAGAATCGAAATTTATTTATGGAAGAAAAAGGGTTAAAAAAGAAAATAGGTTGACATGCATATTTGTCCATATGTCATTTAAAAAGAAAACAGGTAACAAACAAAAGTACTCACTTTACTGTCTACGAAATGAGTCCCTGAACCTAATTCCTCGGGTCTATTTGTAGTCCCGCCCGTGACGTCACATCCGGCGTCACATCTACCTCCTCCTCTGTATTCGGATCGCTTCCCTCGTCCCCTGAACTGCTGCTTGCATATCTCCGGGGTTTTCTTATGTGTCGTCTTGCTCGTCTGAGTGCGATCGGGAGGTCCATTTCTTCGTCGCTTCTTTGGGTCTGTTCCTCTTCTTCCAGTTTCCTTAACTCATCACTGAAAGGGAACTCATCATCCTCCCCTTGTTGACGGGTCGTGTTTTGGGGGATTCTTTTTAGTTGTGACGTGTGTCTTAGCACCCGTTTATCTCCTTGCCTTATAATCGCGGATTCCCCCTTGCGCTCTCCTACTGTCCATGGTGTTGGATGATAAGCTGGGGTTAGCTTATTATATCTACTTTGTTTTAGGAGTACACTTTCTCCTGTTTCTATGTAAGATGGTTTGGCTTTATTTTTCTGATCTGTGCGATCCTTTAATTTGTATTTCTCTTTCTTGTCTTTTTGCCGAGCTGCTCTCCAGGCCTGGCTTTCAGGTCTTTTTTGTAGTCCTGGCAGGTTGATGTTCACCTCCCGACCCAAGAGAAGAGAGGCAGGTGTTTCCCCCGTCATGACATGGGGGCTGTTTCGATAATACATCAGGAATTCTCCTAGATGTTTCCTCCAGTCCCTTCCTTCAGTGTTCATTGCTCTAATCGCTTTCAACATAGTTCCAAAGAACCGCTCAATTTCCCCATTAGTTTGGGGATGATAAGGTGTTATCTTCCGATGTTGGATACCCCATTGTTCACAGAATTGCTTAAAATCGGATGATATGAATTGGGGTCCGTTATCTGAAACAATGATGGTGGGGATGCCGTGTGTATAAAAGCAGTTTTGGATCGTTGATACAACTGTACTGGCTCTCGTGGTTTTCGTAATGAATGCTTCCGGCCATCTTGAGCCTGCATCAACCATCCCAATAACATAATCCCCGCTAGGGAAAGGTCCACATATGTCGACGTGGAGGACTTCCCATGGACCTTTCATCTCGGCCATATGTACTGGACGATGGTTACTCTTCGGGTCTTGGGTCGTACACGGGATACATCGGCTTATAGTGGTCTCTATGTCCTTGTCTATATTAGGCCACCATACCTTAGTCCTAAGCAGCGCTTTTGTTTTCACTATACCCAAGTGTGTGTCATGTGCCAACTTCAGGATTCGCTTCTGCAAGTTTTTTGGTATAATGATTCTGGATCCTCGCGTAATTATACCCCGTTTGGCTGTCAGCTCATTCTTCACATGTTTGTAGGGTTGGGTTGACTCTTTACTCCAGTCGCCTTGTTGTATCGCCTTTTCCACTGCTTTGAGAGTTAAGTCCCGTTGAGATTCTTCCATTATCTCTGATAACGTGATTGATTTAGGCGTGCTGTTTGCTACGATGGCGTTGATAAACCCTTCGGCAATCTCTTCTTCTGGTGATACTGTTTTTTGATATTTCATCGGTTGTCGAGAGAGTATGTCTGCTGGATTATTCCTACCGTTGATATGTTTGATAGTATAGTCATATTGTTGTAAGCGTAGGATCCAGCGCGGAGAGGTTGCCTTTGGGATTAAAAATAGTTGTCAAGGCTTGATGATCAGTCATTAGCAGGAAATTTTTTCCATACAGATAAAAATGGAATTTTTCGCAAGCCCACACAATAGCTAGGGCTTCTTTTTCCAGTTGGCAGTAGCGACGTTCACCGTCGGTCAGAGTTCTCGATGCATAGCTGATGGGGGTAAGTACTCCTAGTTTGTTCTGGCACAGTATTGCTCCCAGTCCCACGGGACTGGCGTCTACCAAGACTGATGTCTCCAGCTTTGGATCGAAGTGCATAAGCGGCTTGCTTTGAATTATCATATTTTTCAGTTTAAGGAAGCAAGATTCCTCTTCCTTGGTCCATCGCCATTCCGTGTTTGCACGAGTCAACCTTTTTAAGGGCTCACTGAGTGTTGCCAGACGAGGGATAAATTTCCCGAGGTAATTTATCAGCCCCAAGAAACTACGTACGTCCTGGATATTTTCGGGGTTTTTGAATTCTTTTATTGCTTTTATTTTGGAGTCGGTGGGTCTGATCCCTGTGCTGGACACAATAAACCCATGGAACTCGAGTTCTTCACTGTGGAATATGCTCTTTTTCTGTGCGATTGTGAGGTTGTTTCCTCTCAACGTCCGCAATACCGCATCTAGGGTCTTGTGTTCTTTTGTGTCCTTTCCCCAGATTAGAATGTCGTCAGCCCCGTTGCAGCAGTTTGGGATTTTCTGGAGGATTTGTTGTAGTAATCGCTGCCCTTCCTCGGCTGCAGATGTAATTCCCATCACTAGTACTTTGTATCTGTAGATCCCAGACTTGCAAGAGAAAGTGGTGATGTCCCTTGACTCTGGATCTAGTTCTATTTGGTGATAATAGGAGTTTAGGTCGATTTTCGAGAAAGTGTTTGCGTTGCCAATTTCACTCAATAGTTGTTCAACTGTTGGTATTTGATAGCGAGTGCGTTTTACTGCTTTATTCACTACGCGTAGGTCGGCACATATTCTTATCTCCCCGTTTGGCTTTGGTACCGCTACTAATGGTGAGACCCACAGAGTTGGTCCTTCCACTCGTTCAATGATATCATTTTCTAACATTTCCTCGATTTTTTCCTCCACCGCTTCTTGGATGTGAAATGGTGTTCGTCGTGGTGGTTGGGCTACTGGCGTAATGTTATTGTCAATTTTGATTTTGAGTCGAAAATTTCTCATTCTTCCTAACCCTTCTAATGAGGGTAGATGTTGTTTGAGAATGTCCTTTGTTGATTGTGGGATACTGTTTGTATGGAGTGATTTCACTTGTGGGGTGGTAATGAACCCTAGTTCAATGCTGGCCCGTTTGCTCAATATGTTACCCCCTTGATATGCTTTAGTAACAAATATCTTGTGGGCTATTCTCCTGGGCCCCTTTGTTAGCATAGCAAAAAATTCCCCTTTTAGAGGTATCGGTGTGTTCCCATAGGCTTTTGGTCTACAATTGGTTTGTTTTAATGTCAAATTCGGTCGTAAATTAAGGATTCCCGAAAAAGTTTTGCCGTCAATGAGATTGATATCTGCTCCAGAGTCTATTAATATTGTGACACTTCGCTTCCTGCCGCACTAATGTGATCTATTTGGAAGACCCATGTCTGGTTGTCTGATTCCAGTTTCGTTGATACTGGTTGGACACGTTTGTTTTCGCCTGATAGGTTTGATTCTTTTTTTCTATCGCTCTTTTTCTTCAAGCACGTTTTCTCGAAGTGGTTCTTTAATCCACAGTAGTTACATTTTTTTCCAAATGCTGGGCATTTTGTTTGACCATGTATATGGTCTGAACTGTTACAGCCGTAGCATCTTGTGACAGGTCTTAAAGGGCTGTTTTTGTCTGTGGAGGGGAGATGTCTATGATCACTGTTAAGTTGTTGCCGTTTGTAGCTGGTTTTAACTTGGTGGATATCCGAATACCCTTTCCCGTTCCCTTCAATATGCTCGGCCTGTGTTTCAGTGGATTCGAATATGAATGCTCTCCGAAGTGCTTCCTCTACGGTCAAATCCGTTTCTTTTAAATACGCTCGACGTAATTTGTTGGAGGTGCATTTCTCTATTAGTTGGTCTACTATAGCCTTGTCTAGACTGTATTCGTTAAAATTACATTTTGCCCCTTGTATCCGCAAACGGGTGACGTAGTCGTGTGTAGACTCCCCGTTATCTTGCATAAGCATTCGGAATTTATGACGTTCGAAAACCTTATTGGTTTTCTGGATGAAGTATTCGTCCAAAGCTATCTTCATTGTTTTTTGTACGTTGGCTCTAATCGGTCTTGTGGTACCTCCGGGGTTAAAGTCCTGATGATTTCTTTTAGTTTCCGTCCCCCATAAAATCGTAAAAGTGAACGCTGTCGATTGTCATCCCTTATTTCGAACGCCGTAAATGCGTCCTCAAGGTGTTCACTCCATTCCCTCCATGCTTGCTCCTGGTTAGAGTCCTCCCAGTCTAGGGGTTCTATTGTTGGCATTGAAAGAGACATATTTATTTATTTTCTCTTCGGAGGGGGGTTTGTTCAGTTTTCTTCGAGAAATTATATTTCAGTTGTTGTTGTTCAGTTTCGGGTTTTTTTTGTTTTTTTTCCAGTTGTTTAGTTTCGGTTGCTCGTCGCTGTTTGCTTCGAGAAATTAAATTTCAGTTGTTGTTTCGATTACTCGTCGCTGTTTGCTTCGAGAAATTAAATTTCAGTTGTTCAGTTTCAGTTACTCGTCGCTGTTTTGCTTAGAGAAGTTAAATTTCAGTTGTTGTTTTAGTTTCGGTTACTCGTTGCTGTTTTCTTCGAGAAATTAAATATCAGTTGTTGTTGTTGTTCAGTTTCGGGTTTTTTTTTTCAGTTGTTTAGTTTCGGTTACTCGTCGCTGTTTGCTTCGCGAAATTAAATTTCAGTTGTTGTTTCGATTACTCGTCGCTGTTTGCTTCGAGGAATTAAATTTCAGTTGTTGTTCAGTTTCAGTTACTCGTCGCTGTTTTGCTTAGAGAAGTTAAATTTCAGTTGTTGTTCAGTTTCGGTTACTTGTTGCTGTTTTCTTCGAGAAATTAAATATTAGTTGTTGTTGTTGTTCAGTTTCGGGTTTTTTTTTTGTTTTTTTCAGTTGTTTAGTTTCGGTTACTCGTCGCTGTTTGCTTCGAGAAATTAAATTTCAGTTGTTGTTTTCGATTACTCGTCGCTGTTTGCTTCGAGAAATTAAATTTCAGTTGTTGTTTCGATTACTCGTCGCTGTTTGCTTCGAGAAATTAAATTTCAGTTGTTGTTTCGATTACTCGTCGGTGTTTGCTTCGAGAAATTAAATTTCAGTTGTTGTTCAGTTTCGGGTTTTTTTTTTTTTACCTCGTCGCCAGGTTTACTGTCTACGAAATGAGTCCCTGAACCTAATTCCTCGGGTCCACAATAAATATTTTTTTTTACAGACGTGGAAATTCTGTTTTTACAGACGTTGACATTCTCTGGCATATATCTTTTTATTTCGCTCATCAGTGGAGATAAAGTTTGACTTGCAAATGATCTTTCATTTTGTTCGACCAAGGGCCGAGCAGACGACATTTTTCTTCGTTTTTTTGTTGTTTTTTTTTACTCAAGTAATAAATTTACAAATATCACAAGAGTATCTGAAATCAAAAACTTATTATTTTCTAACTTAATTAATTCTTATAAATAATTATTACTCCCTTTTTATATATAAGATGTGAATATTTGGACTAACAAACGAATTCCAATCAAAACCAAAACGTTAGATGACTTTTTTTCCTTTTCGTCTATCTCTGATAGACGAATATTGAATTCAATAAAACCTTTTAATATCTTAGTCTTTCTGACTAGATAATAAATATTATCGATCCTTTGTCGATAATTTTCAATCAATTCTTTAAAACAATTAGTCCTTCTGACTAAATAATAAATATTATCGATCCAATGTCGATATTTTTCAATCAATTCTTTAAAACAATTAGTCTTTCTCCTTTAGACTAAGTAAAATCAAATATTTTTCGATTATAACTTATCGTCATAATAAGTCTTTTCATAAACAATGGTTTATATTTGAGTTTTGTCAAATACAAACTTGTAATTCTAGGACCTCTTCCTAGAATTATAATTAAAATTAGTCATCAACTTAAAACATATTGTCTGTAGTCCAAATTAAATACACATCGAAACTAAGAGATAAATATCTCAAATCCACTAAGTTATTTTAATAAATCTTTTAAATTATAAATTAAATTAATTTTCGACATAATAATGTCGATTTTACATAAAAGGGAGTTATCTAATTAATTATCGAAGACACAATTTTCCTAAGGAAAGAAAATCCTGTCCACGGAGACAAATTAGATGTTAACAATTCAACATCTCAAATTTATCTGAAGAAATTATCTTCAAAATATTTTAACGAGAATTATGTATTTTGCCTTATTTACAATTAGAAACTGACACGTCACTCAAATTGACCAATCAGAGGACGAGCCTGAGTCAATCACAGATTCAATGAAAAAAGTCGTCTGCTCTGAACAATTTAGGCGCGGTTGAACCAAAAACTTGAATTCGTTACAAACGAATTTTACAAACATTACTATTATTACTGAGCGTTTTCAATAAAAATGAAATATGGTCATTCTTTAAAAAATAAATTCTCAAAATTGAAATGAAAATGAAAAAAAAACAAAACATTTTTTATTGGCTAGTTAAAGGAAAACAACTTCCCCTCCCAAAAAACAATATAAAAAATGTAAGGGCCGAATTACCTAGTAAACCTAGGGAGGTGCACTGTAAAAATGGCACAATAAAAATTGAATAAGAAAAAATGGCACAAAGCAAGAATAATTCGGTAACGGAAAATTAGGACCATTTGGGAGAGGCGAGGTGAAGGCTCCTTCCTCTATAGTTTTAAATAGAGATTAAGCCCCAACCCGATATTTTAAAATATTTAAAAATAAGGGGGATGTTTAAGAATGATCAGTACGCTGAAAACGCTAAAAAAAAACAAATATACAACAAATAAAAGTAACTGTCGTCGATAAAAGTTAATTTAAAACTGACCTGTGATATTTGTTTGTATTTATAACCCGTGTCAATTGCTATTTATTAGGAATCAATATTTTCTTCATAGAATCATTAGCCACGGACAAAATGGCGATCGTTGGTGAGCGTCTTCCTGGAATTCATTTCCAGGGTTTTTTTTTTTACTGGGACTCATAATCTATTTTTTTTTTTTTACGTATTCCAAATCAAAGAACGAAACGAAAATACATTGAAGCAAAAGGAATAATAGTATTAATATATTATTTTTTTTTATTGGTAAATTTATAGAAGTGCACTTTTCGTATTTCGACCCCTATAAAAAAAAAAGTTTCTACTTTTTGGGCAAATTACATGATATAAGTTATACGTAAAGTGAGCACGCATTTATTGGCCACCGAATCTCACCTCTCGTAAATTACATGTAAACAGCCATTTTATATGTTAGGAGGGGTGGGGGATCACTTTCCTATATAAGTTATACGTAAAGTGAGCACGCATTTCTTGGCCACCGAATCTCACCTCTCGTATTTCGACCCCTAAAAGAAAAAAGTTTCTACTTTTTGGGGGCAAATTATCCGCGCAGTAGAGTTTTATAATCAGCAGCAGTTGCTAACAACGTCATAGCTGTTTGAAGTATATTTCATCATGAAGGTGCATCGAAACACGAATGGATTTGTGTAGACAATTCATTTTAAATGTTTATATAAAATATGTATATACATGGAATATTATTACTGTTGCATACTAGCTGTCCCGATCTGTCATATTTTAGTATTAATAATTTCATTCCACCTTCGAATGATTCTTTTCTTTTTACAGAAATGGAAGGAAAACATTTGGCTTTTTTAAACAGTATGGAATTAAACATCCAAAACCAGTAGCTTATTTTGGAAATCTTATTGAAATGGGCCGGAAAGTGAGTATTTAAAATTTAAAGTTTATTTTATTTACATTTTCAAATTCTTCAAGAACTGACTTCCATAATTTATAGTTTTTTTGTTTGTTTTTGATTTAAATGCTGAGTCAATTATAATTTCATAGGCAATGTGATGTAATCATAGGAAAATAAGGAGGTTTTAGAATAGTGTTGATATTTGCTTCCAATTTAAAAATTAATGATAAAACAGTAGGAATTACATAGTAATGTTCTATTTTGATAAAAATGAAGTATTTTTAACCAATTATTATAAAAACTGCATCATTTCGCCATTTCTCTGTTGTATATTTCATCTGTTATATTTTTGCATAGAGTAAGTTCAGGGAACTTCTCCCATTACTAACCAGCAGAGCGTTACCACTGCCAACCAAGGAAAGAGTCTATTAAGCATGCAGTGTTATGATGTAAGGATGTGAAACCTTGCCAGTGAGGGTTGATTACATGCGTTGCATGAAGAGAAATGATATGAGAACGATACGATGAATGTGTAATGTAAGTTTTAAAGACAGGCTTTATTCTGATGACCTAAGGAAGTTTTTTTTTACAAAGAAGTCACTATGCCAGAAGGCCATTTGAGGATAAGGGTAATTGGGTTGGACAGATAGACTGTGAGACACCGAGGAGATTTTTAACGAAGATTGTGACTGGTAGAGAAATTATTTAATCAATTATTCTAAAAACTGCATAATTTCACCATTTCTCTGTTGTATATTTTTGTATTAATTGATTCATTTTTTTTTTATTGAAGACGAATACAAATGTACATCGTTGTCAGCAAACTACTATCAGTAGATCGTTTTATCAATCAAAGCATATGGAAACAAACAGACCATTTTAATAAACAATGAGAAATAAAAACAATTTATAAAACTCAGAATTTATAAAAAAACCTGTTATATTTAGTTTTCTTGAAATGATATTTTTGTCCAATTTAAATCATTTTTACAAAGTCTTTTACTTGGATGATGAGTATTTTTAAACCATTCACATCTCGCATTTCTTTTATTCTAGGGTTTTATAGATGTATTTTTTATATGGAAGAAGGAATATGGCGACTGTTACGGGTAAGGAAATTTTCTGAACAAATTATTTTCAGGAATAAAGCAAAAAAACTCACACATTTTAACTCAATAAAATTTGGTAAAAGTTGATAGAAATTAAATTAAAAGACTTCAAAATAAAGAATCGGATAAGTAGAGCAGTTTCATGATTTATTTTTCTTTGAGATCGGAATGAAGACGCAGAATAATTGATAAAAGTAGTGCATATGTTGGGCAACAATGACTTACTAATACAACATGGGAACCATTAATTGTAAATAATAGATAAGGTTATATATATATATATATATATATATATATATATATATATATATATATATATATATATATATATATATCTGATCAACTCTGCTGGGAAGCCATGAAATTAAATACTGTCTTGTTTTTAAATTCCCGAAACAGTTTTTTATGGTAAACAACTGAAGCAAACTAATATAATAACTGTAAAAAATAAATTGACTTACATGAGTGATTTTCCACTGAACGACTTGGGACTTAAGGTTTTTTTATTTTAAAAATTAAAAAAAAATTTTTTGATTTTTTTAATATAGTTTTAATGATTGAGAAATTTCCGAGACTATATATATAGTAGTAAGTTATGAAAATATATTTATGGCAATTAAGCTACAGAGAGGCTTCCACGTTTCATTCGTCAGGCTAAAATGAGACGATTCTCCCTGGGGATAAAACGCGGAAGCCTCTGTGTAGCTTAATTGCCATAAATATATTTTCATAACTTACTAGCTCTACTCACGTATCAAGCACTTTTGAAGTAAATACTAAAAATTGATACATAAAAAATTATATCTCCTTATAACAGTTTATGTGGATACATGAAATATTTTTTTTTTTTCATTTTACTTCAGTCGAAGTTCTCAGAAATCAAGGGGCCCCTTCTTGGGGCTAACACTTGATCTCCATATGAGATAAATTAATATTTGAATATTCCATTAAAGTTCTCCTTTATTTCTCAAATGTTGAGTAAGTAAAGAAGTTAAGAACATTAATTTTCCTCTCCTCAATTGACCAGTTAACAATGTTATAGTATATCTAGTGGTCTCTTGGTCTTACAAGACAAGAATTCATCTAGTCTGGTGGAGTATCCAGCTAAGTGTTGTTACTTGAGGTAACATCACTAGGAGAAGGTGCACTATTCTTCGTATGAGCAAGTGTATAGCCGTGTTGAGGAGATCTTATTTGGGCTTCGAATACTATGTTATTTTGAATATTTGATCAGTGTTTAGATGTAGGGTGAAGTATTCTTATGTCAAGTTGTTGACAAACCCTTGTACAGAGAGACCGAATACACTTGAGGATGGTGTCTAGTAGGTAATTCAAACTCCCCAGTAGGTAATTCAAACTCCCCAATATATATATATATATATACACAGTGATATGTAGTGATAAAAGTAGTGATATATAGTGATAAGTAGTAAGACTACACATTAAAAAACAAGAATATATTTAAGGCTCCCAAAATTCATACTAGAACTGTGACACAGTGGATATAGTACTAAGTAAAATTCAGTTCTAAGTGATACGAAGAATTGCGAATTACTGAAGACTTCTTCCAGTCATGGCTGACGGAACATGCTACCCCCATGGATTAAATAAAGGGTTCCGTTCGAAATTCCGTCCAGTTCGACAGAAATATCTCTGTGTTCGAAAAGATACACCTGAAGAAGGCTGGAGGTTACAGCAGGTGAAACATTGTGATGATAACACTCAAGATGAGAATAATCAAAATTATACATAATTAATACTGTTTTGAGGTTTTAATTTGCACAAATGTAATTTATTTCTCAAAGAAGCATATTTTTATAATTCTTATTCTTTTTTATGTACGTATAATTATTATGTTTATCTTTCTGCAGAATGTTTTTTGGGCCTTTCCCCAATTTGGTCATTGCTGACCCTGAAATTATTGGAGAAATTCTGGTAAAAAGTTTCTCCAATTTTACAAACCGACCTGTAAGTAATCATTTTTGTTTTTAACTTATTTCAATCAGGTTTAGGAGATATTGTTACATTTACCAAATCTAATTTAGTTGTATAGAAGGTCAGAATAGCGGAAATGGAAGAAGGAAGAATGTGCTATATCTTCGACGTGGAGGGATTCTCTCTCCAAGTGAAAATTAGAATTTGTAATTGCAACTGTTTTATCTTCCTTAACTTCAACACTATTGAAATTTGCATTTTATCAATAAGTTGTATCTTTAACTTAATTATAATAAACTAGCAAGCACACCCGGTGTTCCTCGGGAATGAATGAAGAATCTTGTCTGCCCCTTTTCCCAGCACTAACCCTAATATTACCATTTTTATTTTTATGTTTTCAATTTTTATCATTTTCAATTTTCAAGTTATAAATATAATAACATAAAATGAAGTAAAAGTTTGTATGTGTTGATTATGGATATCTAACACAACCCCCAAATATTACTGAAAAAGAAAACCCCCTTAAATTTTCAATGCATAATCACATTTAATGCTACTAAGACAAAGCTCCTTTCCTTTAACAATTATAAGAAACCTTTTCAACCACCGATTGTCATGGTTGATAGCATCCTACCTGAGAGTTCAACATTCAAACTCATCGGCCTAACATTCACAGGTATACTTTTTTGATGCAGAGAGGAAAAAGTTGAGCCAGTGGAGACTTTAAACTGGGTCTTTATTTGGGAGAGATTTTTTCGTTACATGGATAAAAGTCACACATTCATTAAATTTGAGAGAGAGGCCAAATTGTTCTTGTTAACTTAATTTTACTTCGTTACAGGGAAAGGAAGAGGGGGTCAGACCAGTCGCTATCTTTTAGTAACCAAATTCCCATATTCCTTTCTTACGAATTACATCTCGATTTTGCATCCGATCGGCACGCTTCCAGAAAACGGACTGACTAAAAAACATCTTTCTTTCTTTATTCCCACGATTGTGGCATCATAGCTTCAAAGGGGACACTGTACCTGTCACAACGCACCTGTTTGACCTTTCTCTGATCTCTAACCTGAGTTCAGGCTTGTTTATATTTTTAGTCTGAGAGCGAACTTGTTCCTCAGATTTTTGTGTCAAGTTTTGCACTGGTCCACCTAGATCTAAATCCATACTAGTTGATGTAATCGTTCTTTCACATACATACATCCATTATGTAACACACACATCGATAAGTGAGAACGTAACACAAGCACATAATAATAGATTCGTATAAGAATATTTGTCTCATTCTGATTACACTGTCGCTTTGGTATTGAAAGTAAAATTCTCAGATGATAGAATTGTGTAATGAGTATATGCATGTTTTAATTTCCTCAAATATTTTTGCATTCTTTCAGCTCGCCATTCCGGTAGATGAGTACAGTTCAAACATGGTAAACATAGCTAAAGATGATCACTGGAAATATCTTCGAACCGTCTTGGCGCCATCTTATAGTTCTAAAAAAATGCGTGAGGTTTGTATTATATCAAATATTTCTTTAAAATCTTTTCTCTTAACAAAATTGTTAACAAAATTGAGTTAATACTATTTAACTGAATTCATTAGGGTTAATTATACGAACTCGGTTTCCCAGATGATAATCTTATATTATAAATGTGGTTTGCCTGTCTGTCTGTCTGTCTGCTCTATGATGCAATTGAAAACATATACCAACATCAAATACAACTTTTCTAGGGCAAAATTTTACGAGAATCTAATGATTTTATAAAGTACGAATATTTGATATATTTTAGTAAACCATGTGTTTGGGATATTTAGTCTCTGCACACTTTGTAACCATTGTTCATGTGTTTTATCGTTGATAATACACATGTGTATTATCAACAAATGCGACACTATGTCAGAAAGAAAAGATAGAAGGGAAACAGTTAGTTAACAATAACATTTAGTTTATTTACAGTTTGTCAGGGACAAACATAAAATAAAGTTAGAAGATGTGTAATACATGAAGGGGTCCTGGGTATGACCTTAAAAGACATCCAGTGGTGAGGCATCCATTTTCTGGCTGTGGAGAATGTGGAGTTGTCCCTTAGTTGTCATTGCTTCCAGGTCCACTCTGGCCCAGAGTGTAATACCTGTAAGGGCCCTATCTATGGGTCAAATAGAACCTACGGGCGTTACCAGATCAGGCTGTCTGAAGTTATTGACTTCCTGACTCAAAATGCACCAAACATTGATGTTTTATTGTTTTTTTTTCCTTTGCAAAACTCAACTATATTCTGCAAAATCCAAAACAAAAAACAACATTTTCCCTCCCTCTCCCCTTCTCCCCTCACTTTCCACCCTTTCACTCAACCAAACACCATGAACAAATATTTGAACATATAAAGAACTTGAAGTATAAAGACTTTCACCAAAAAGACCAAATTCAGCATTAAATAACCTGAAAAGGGTTGATATGCCGTAAAACCAAACCAAGCACCATGAATGAATACTTGAACATATAAAGAACTTGAAGCATAAAAACTTTCACCAAAATGACCGGATTTGGCATTAAATAACCCGAAAAGGGTTGATATGCCGTAAAACAAAACAACCAAACCAACCAATACATGAAGGTACACAAAAGAGAAATGAATCTTTAACAAGAATTGCAATGTTAACTGCCGCCAAAGATGATTATTGGAAATATCTTAGAAATGTCTTGGCATCATCTTACAGTTCTAAAAAAATGCGTGAGGTTTGTATGATATCAAATATTTCTTTAAAACTTATTCTACGAAGAAAAGAAGTAAATGATATACGAGAATTAAATTAGCAGAATCAATTAATTATGGTTAATTATACAGACTCAGTATCCCAGATGATAATTTTAATTTTAATGGTTTTTTAATTCCAGATGGTTCCATTGATAGAAGATGTCCTGAAGACATTTGAAAAAAACTTAAATAAAATTGCAGATAGCAAGGAAGAAACAGATGTCACTATGTGAGTCTATTTCTCTATTTTTAGTCATTCACTTTCAAACAAAATATAAACAAAATAGGAAGGGTTTTTTATTTTTTTATTTCACATGTTTTATTTTATTTTTTTACCAACTTGATCAATAGATACCAGAATGTTTTAAAATGAATTCTTTAAAACGTGTTTAATTAAAAAAATAATGAAATAATTTTTTAGAATTTGAATCCCGTCCTCTGTAGTTCATTTGGTAATTTACTAAAAGATGTGATACTGATAATGATTGGCCGTTTTTGGGGCCCCCTCACACACATACTCATGCATGCAAAAGAAACAAAAGAAAAATGCTCATTAATTAAACCCATTCCCCATGTATAAAAATATTTACTGTTTTGTGCGTTATTTACATACGATAATTACATAAAGAACATTACGTTAAAAATAATTAGTTATTGATTTAATTAAATTAAATAACTAAACAATATTGTAATATCTAAATCCAACTCTGAAAATCTCATTTCATTAAAAAAAGGAAGAATTCAATGTATATTTATCGAAGTTAGGTTTAAAATTGTGAGCAAAAAGTGTTTTTAAATTTAAATTTTACTATTCGAAACACACTTAGTAAACACATGCGTTTCAAAACACGTAATGAGGGAGACTCTATTAAAATCTGTTTAAACCATGAATTAGTTGCATGGTACGAAAACATGTAAAACTTAGTTTTAAGTGGAATTTTTACACCCATAAATAATCTGTGGTAAATATTTTCGATAAAGAATGTTCGAAGTTCATTTAGTTTTGGTTGATGAAAACTGTTTGTGCTTTTTTGTTTCAGTCAGAAATGTATTATTTTTCAAATCAAATACATAGGAAAAGAAAAAAAGTCCATATCTATGTTAAAAGGAAATTTGTTAAAAATAAAAAATTCAATAATATGTATTTTACATTAAAAATAGTACACAAACGAAAATGCTTTAACGGTAAATTTCACCATCTGCGGCTTATGCAATAAACATGTAAATGTAATGAAGCATGCAACAATGATGTGAGAATAAGGGGTCACTGAAAATGTATGATATCTTTTCTTAAAAGATGAGGATTGATAATTTGTATAATTTTGATTATTCGGACTACGGTTGTGAGACTAACACTCAAGATGAGAACACTGTTACCAAACACAATAAAATTTACTTTTCTACCTCCCTGCATAGTGGAATGGGGTCATAAATGGATGGTAACATTTAATGCTGCTAAGACAAAGCTCCTTTCCTTCAACAACTACAACCGCCGATTGTCATGGCAAATAATACCCTACCTGAGAGTCCAACGTTCAAACTTCTAAGCCTAACATTCACAGGTAACATAAATTGGAACAAATACATCGAAGACATTGCCAAGGCTGCTGCAAAGAAAGTGAGCTCTCTCTACCGAGCTAGAAAACTTCTCACACCTGACATTATTCTATATCTTTACAAAGCCACCATCCGCCCATGCATGGAGTATTGTTGCCACATTTGGGCTGGTGCACCACACACTAGTCTCTCCCTCTTAGGCAAGGTCAAAAAAAGAGTATCTAATCTAATAGGTCCCTCACTATCCATCAAGCTCCATCCCTTGTCCCATCGTCACAATGTTGCATCCTTGTGCTTGTTTTACAAGTACTTCCATTGATTGCACTTTGATGAACTTGCTGCTCTAGTGCCCCCGCTACGTAAATACACTCGACCAACCCGACAATCAGCTAAATCTCATCCATTCACACTTAATGGAGAATCGGCGCCAGAGTGCATCCCATGCCAGGAGACACTCACAGTAAAACATATCCTAGTTGGGTGTGATGACCTCTCCCCAACTAGAAAACTATATTATACAGAAAGCAATATGGAAGACCTTTTAGCATACCTAAGAAAAGTAAATTTATATAAGAAAATTTAAGGAAATTTAAAGTTACCCAAATATACTTATCCATGTATAAATACAACATTTAATTTCTTAGTTCGATTTTATAAAAAAGGGAGGAAAGGCTAAAAAAGTCCCCCCCCCCCAATAAAAAATTTAAAAAAAACAAAAAACTCCGGCATTAAATGACCACATAGGTTGATATGCCGCAAAACCAACCAATCCAATCCAATCCAATCATCCATTCACTGTGGAGGTCCCCAGATGCCGGAAAGCTTTCTACTCCAATAGCTTATTTTCTCGAGCTGCCGGCCTTTGGAACTCCTTCCCTGCTCCATGTTTTCCCGACTGTACCGACATGCAGAAGTTTAAAACTAATGTGGACAAACATCTCGCTACCCCCAAACATTCACCCTAATTCTTACGTCTACAGTGGCAACTTGCCTTGTTTTGAGTGAACTAAGTTAAAAAAAAAAAATAGTCCCAATAATCCAAGTTATACAAATCTTTTATCAAATCTTGTATTCAATACATATTTAAATGTAAATTTTGTTTTTACCCTTGCAGGAATATCACAATGCTTTATCTATATAAGTGTATAGTTGTGATTGCTGTATTTTTAGCTGGTGAGTTGTATAAGATAACAGTAGAAAAGTCGTAAAAAAATAACTATACAACGTGAAAGGTGTCGTAAATCTAAAATAAGAATTATTAAATTAATCGCTTCATATTTGTAAGAGTTACAGATGGTGAGGGTGATACATTCTTAATGAATAGTGAAATATTGTATCCTTAAAAATGCAGCAGTCAAGAATAAGAATCTATGCATGTAATAAAAACTCATGTGTAAGTGGGAGTTAGAAGGAAAATATTATACCTAATATTATGATAAACAATTAATTTAAGGAAAAGAATACTTTAATAACCGAAATAGACAGAGAAATATCGAAACATTATTTTTATTATTAAGGAGGTAATCTCATGCTTTTGCTTATGTGAGTTAGGGGAAATGTCTTCAGTGTAATAGTATTCTTAACCGGAATAAGTATTTTTTAGAAAGGAACTAAAGAGAAATAAATTATATGTGAGTAAAGAACATGGTGCAAAGATAAGAAAGAAGAAATCGCTAGACAGAATGAAATATTGATTTGTCACATGTATTGCTATTTAAGTCTAAGTTCGAAAGTCCGATAGACTTAATTTTATATATTAGATAATATTTATGAACGATTCAATAAAAGTAGAGGTTTTTATTGCCTTGGAGATCTGAAAACCAAAAGTGGCTGGAAATTTTGCCCAATTATCATTTTTTACTAAGAATGAAGACAATTCTAAAAGACCTGTTTATCAATAATCAAACAGCAAATAAAAGTTGTGATTAAATTTTATTAGTTTTTAGTGTTTTCTTAAATGACATTATGAAAGCAATGGTTTTCCTGAACTTATCTCAGTGGCACACAGAAGGGGGAGGGGGGTTCGACGGGGCGATGGTCTCAGTCATCTAAATTGGAGGGAGAACATTCAATCATATTCATTGTTTAGAATACACCCTGTTTACAGCACTAGGCCAGATCCACCCGAACAAATATATTTTTAAGTACCCACCAATATTTATCTTTTTCTCACTTGTAAGAATGAATTAGAATATACCATCGTGGACTATGAAGTTGGTTACGCCAAGTTCGAATCCTATCAGATCTATTGTGTTCAATTAAAAAACTCATGACACTGAGAAAGGTATGAACCTACAATGCCCCCCCTCCCCAGTTATGAGTAAAATAGCGACGGACGTTAACTATAGGTATTGTTTCAGCATTAAATGCCCCAAAAGAGATTGATGTGACGCAAACCTGACAGACCAAAGACTAAAATTAAAAGCTGAAACTATGAGATATAGTGAGGCAGAGAGAACGTGAGACTTTTATTCTGGTTTAAGAGCCCATCTTAATATTATTAGTTGTAGACTGATGTCTTAATAATTCTCTTCTCCTTTCATGATGACTTTATTCATCATTCGGTTCTCTTTTATTTTCTTCCCTTCCCACGTTTTGCCTGTATGGCCTTTTCACCCTGCCAGACAGCATGTTCTTGAACTAAGTACAACCAAATGAAAAGTAACCATTATTTAAAACTAGTTGACATACTCGACATTCAATATATAACAAACAGACTAAACCGGTTTTTGGTACCTGTAAAGATGGGCACTCAGAGGATTTCAGTACTTTTTGAGTAATTTCTTAGTATTGACAGAGAATCCCAAGTCAGTTTCGGAAATAACCGAAGCAGTTTACGATTTGAAAGTCACCTTCTTTTCTTTTTCTTTTTTTTAAAGCTTGGCTTGCATCAAACTACAAGGACATTGTTACTTTGTAAACAGTTTTTTCTTCCTTTCTCTTCTGTTTTTTTTTTCAGTTTATTTTCAGGTTTTACAATGGATGTTATAGCATCGACTGGTTTCGGAATTAATGTAGATTCACAGGAAAACCCTGACAGCCCTCTCGTTAAAAATGCGCGTAAAGCTTTTACAGATAGCTTTTTTAACTTATTACAAGGATTATCACGTAAGTAATAAAAACGCAGCAACACATATAGGTAATATCCAATTCTCCAGGGGAAAAATTATGAATAATAATACTAATAACAACAGATACAGGGCATCAGGGAATTCTGTAGTTTTTTTTCTATTTGTAAATTTCCACAATAAATAATTTCTACCCGGGCAACGCCGGGTAGGAACAGCTAGTAGTTAATATAAAAAAAAGGCAATTCTCAAAAAGAAAAGATAAAAATAAAACAATATAGTGATACATTATATTTGAGACCCGTTTTAATTCTATTCCTTGCTGGGCCATAACTTTAAGAGAGTCAGCTTGGTTGTTCCAACGGATCTCCATGTCTGTCGTTTGAGGCAATGCAATGTCAATTACGGTGTCGTCCCGGAATATATAGATGTCATTCGAGGTCGTACATGTGTGTGTGTTGTATGTAAATAAAAATTAAATGCGTATGTGTATATATGTATAAATTAAACACATTTGTAACTATGGTGGTTTGAAGAATTAGACTTGGAGATGCCAACCAGTTATGAGTTGTACATACTCAGCGTTACCCGGGAGTTTTTAATTTCAATTTACTCTGGTTCGCTCTCATTCGAACTCCAGTGTTTCATTTTGACAGTTGATACCAAAAAAGAGATAGATGTACTACTCTACAAAATCCATCTCCATTTTGTTATCAACTGTCAAATTGTTAGGTGGAGGGTACCAGTGTTTGGTCAAAGGACGCCCCCTCCTTATAATACATCCGACGGACGACTCTACAAAATTCGTCTCCATTTTGTTATCAATTGGCAAATTGTTAGGTGGAGGGTACCAGTGTTTGGTCAAAGGACGCCCCCTCCTTATAATACATCCGACGGACGACTCTACAAAATTCGTCTCCATTTTGTTATCAACTGTCAAAATGACCAAAATCTCTGTATAAGGAGAGCGTCATTTGACCAAACACTGATACCCCGCTTCAACAATTTTGGACTAACCCGTCCACATGCGACTCGTTACAGGAAGAATTCTTATAATAAAAGGAGATACCTTATAATTAAGTAGTACCAATGAGACAACGTCTTACACTTACAATTATTCTACAAAATGATCAAATTTCAATTCTAATTCTTTCAATTTCAGTTGTCTTTCCCACACTTGCCAAAATTTTGAACAATTTCAAGCCTGTTTCTGTATTTGGAAACATGACCTATTTTGCTGACTTTTGCAAGGAACTTGTTGTAGAAAGAAAAAAAGAGAAAAACACGGCAAGTCTTTCCACTGTTTTTTTTTTTACAAAATTCGCTGTTTTGATACCTCATTGCAATACAGCTTCCTATTCCAGTGGCTTCTTTCCAAGAATTGCAGGCTTGTGTAACTCTCTTCCTGATGACTGTTTTTTTCTTACCTATAGCCTTGGTCTTTTCAAGACTAAGGCTAATAGGCATCTTATGTCTTTGCGATAATCATATTTCGTTCTTGTTAGCTAATTACACCAAGTGGCTTTATACCTTGTCTGGAGCGATTTCCATAAAAAAAACAAAAAAACTTTAAGTTCAAAAGTTTTTTGAAAAAATGGTAATTTTTTTCTTCTTCTTTCATTTCATATTGTGAAGAACTTTTATCCATGCTTTTGATGGCAATTAGTAAATTTTAAAAAGTTTTGTGTGCGCGCATTCTCGCTAGTCTGTGCATACATTTCCGTCCAGAATCTGTTTTTTTAAAAAAACTTTTTCAGTCACGTTTTTTTAATATTCTTCTTCATTCGATTTAATTTTTTTTCAATCATAAATTAATCAACGTGTCAAACTAATCCCAGCAATCCAACAGGTTTAATTAAGCAGCAATTGAGACATTACAGTAGTAAAAACATTACAGTAGTAAAAAATGTTCTAATAACCTCCCTTTTAATATAACTCTTTAGTGTACCTCTAATTCTAACCTCTGTCTGTCTGTCTGTCTGTCTCTCTCTCTCATATAAAACTAAAAGTAAGCTTTTAGTAGAAAGAACCTATAGTGAAATGGTAAAAGCTCAATATACGAGATAGAGCAATTAAACATGCACGAATGTCCAAATTTATTTCAAACTTCGATAGTTCAATGCAAGGTATATTCTGTAATAAAATTATAAAATTATGTTATTCTTTCCTTAAGCCAGAGGAATTATACAGAAAAGCCAAAATTCAACATTTATCTTTATATATATATATATATATATATATATATATATATATATATATATATATATAATATATATAATGGAGAGAAGATTTCTTTTTTATTCATAATTTGCTATTTTAAATTGCAGGGCCGTAAAGATCTGCTGCAATTGATGTTGGATGCTCAAATTGAAGGCCATGAAAATATGGATAAGAAAACTGAACAAGAACTTAAATTGGAAAATGTAACCGACTGGAGAACAAAAAGAGGTAAAGTCAATTTGGTTATCATAAAAGATAGCTAACTGGCAAGGTGATCTGGTGTTATCTGGGTTTGAAATATGTTCTTCGCAAAGTATATAAGAATGAAATAAGGAGAATGTCTCTTTTTAAATAAACCCCAATTTAAATTCCTACTTTTTTATCCTTTAATAACAATCAAAATTTTTCAAGAAAATTTTGTTCTCATAAAAAAAAATACATTGTTTACTTTAGACATTTAAAAAAAGATGTATTTTACTTCCAGAAATAGGAAAGTGTGTATGAGTAAAGGACAGCTTAATGTGAATATATATATATATATATATATATAGTTTGAATTACTTACTAGACACAATCCTCGACTGTCTTCAGTCTCTCTGTACAAGGGTTTGTCAGGACAACCTTACATGAGAATACAAGTAAACCCTGACCAAATATTCAAAATAACATAGTATATTCGAAGCCCAAATAAGATCCCATCGACACGACTATACACTGGCTGATACGAGGAATGGTGCACCTTCTCCAAGTAATGTTACCTCAAGTAACAATGCTTAGCCCGATACTCCACCAGACTAGACTAATTCTTGTCTTGGGATCCGGTAGGACCAAGAAGCCACAAGAAAGATATACTATAACATAATTAAATGGTCAATTGGGGACAGGAAAATTAATGTTTTTCACTTTTTTACTAACTCAACATTTGACAGTTAAAGGAGAACTGTAATGGAATATTTGAATATCTATGAGATCAAGTGTTAGCCCCAGGAAGGGGCCCCTTGATTTCTGAGAACTTCAACCGAAGTAAAATGAAAAAAAAAAATTACTAATAGAAGAATACCTTTGATGTCTCCTTGCGAAAGTTAAAATCAAGATATAATGCTACTAAACCTTACATCTTATTCTAATTTTGATCAATGTTTAAAATTTAAGGCTTAAACTTAAAACATCTTGCTTCGTTTGTAATGGCTATGAATAATATTTAATGCACATCTGAAATATTTGAATTTCCAATGGGAGGTTGTGCCCGTCTTATGCCCCCTAAAAACCCTTTAAAATACCCCAAAGAAACTGAAATCTTTGGAATATTTATTAATTGATGTTCAATACCCTCTGCTAAGAGTTCACAAAAATCGGAGATATCTGAATTTTCACGAAGTATTCCACTCTCTTTTCACTCTTTTTGCATCAGGCTAAATTAAACTAAATATAGCCCACATTATGACTCCTTATAACTAGGAGCTGTGTTTTAAAATTCATAATGATAGGTTAATTAGTTTAGGAGTGAATATAAAAATATACACATATCTAACTTTATATATACTAGAAGAATACCCGTCCCAGGACAGGTAAAATTAATTTCCCAAATAGAACCATTTTGCACCATTTTTATGTCCCTATAATTTTATTGGCTAATGAACATAGATGATTAACCAATGGCAATTCTAGAATCCAAAATTAATTTTTTGTTGTAGTTCTTTTTAATTACTATTTTGTATTTTAGAGTTATTTTGTTTTTACATGGAATTGATATAAAAATGGTACAATCTCATTTCCATTTTTAGGTAAACTACTCAGTTTTTAGTCAACGGTCTCCCGGAAAGATCTATTTTCAAAGTACATCCTCCTAGAAGAGTATCGTTAGAATATAATTAACATAAAACCATTGAACGGGAAAAAAATGAAACATAGGGTGACCCCTCCCCTCCCCCCAAAAAAAACAAACAAACAAAAAAACTTATAGATATCAACGACAGTGGCCAAAACTGATATTGATATGCCCCAAATTGTTATATCGTCACATGTTTGAGTCATATTTATTCAGGACATAGACATTGACTTTTATTAACTGATAGCTTTACCTAATGAGATCCTTTATTTTAATTTCTAGTTCGTTGATACCAATTGATGCTTTTTATTGAATTTACTAATCAGGATGCTTTTCTTAGTGACTGGTTTTGCGACCACAGCATCCGCACTTTCTTATTTTGCTTAGTGTATAAATGAAACTAAGAGTTCAGTAATTTAAAATCATACTTAATGTTATGCTATTTTGAATTTATTTCTATGTCGACATCTCAATATTAATTCGCTCCATTGAATTAACATATTATTTTCATATTTTACGATACATGAATTTTTTTTTTTAACATAGTTCACCCCAAACAAGGCAAGACGCCACTGTAGCGGTAAGGGGCTACTGAGAAAAAAGAGAGAAGGTTGGGGTGGGGGGTGGGGGTCAACCTAAATTGGGATCTGCACAGCGAGATGTCTGTTTACATTAGTTTTAAACTTCTGCATGTCTGTACTGTCGGGGAAACAGGGGGAAGTGAGGGAGTTCCAGAGTCCAGCATCATGAGGAAAGAAGCTATTGGAGTAGAAGGCTCTCCGACATCTGGAGACCTCCACAGTGAATGAATGAGATTTAGTTGATTGTCGAGTTGGTCTAGTGAATTTAGGTCGAGGGGGCACCAGGTTAGCCAATTCATTGGAACATAATCCATTGAAGTATTTGTAAAACAAGCACAAGGATGCTACATTGCGGCGATGGGACAGGGACTGGAGCTTGGTTGACAGTGAGGGACCTATTAGGTTGGCGATTCTTTTTCGGACCTTGTCAAGGAGGGAGAGACTAGTAGATGATGCACCAGCCCAGATGTGACAACAATACTCCATGCATGGGCGGATGGTGGCCTTGTAGAGATACAGGTGTGAGGAGCCAACCTTCTTTGCAGCAGCCTTGGCAATGTCTTTAATGTATTTGTTCCAATTCATGTTACCTGTGAGGTTAGGCCGAGGAGTTTGAATGATGAACTCTCAGGTAGGGTGTTATTAGCCATGACAATCGGTGGTTGGAGAGGTTCCTTATAGTTATTGAAGGAAAGGAGCTTTGTTTTAGCAGCATTAAAAGTTACCAACCACTTATGACCCCAATCAACTACGGCCTGGAGGTCATTTTCTAAAGATTCAGTCAATGCTTCAGATATGATCGCATCGGTTTTGCCAACATGGTGATAGTAAAGCGTGGTGTCATCAGCAAATAAACCAATCTCAGACACTATGTCATCAGGGAGATCATTTATATAGATCAGGAACAACAAAGATCCAAGGATAGATCCCTGGGGTACACCAGCATTAATGTCATGTTGCTTAGATGAATGGCCATCGAGGACGACCTGGATTTTTCTTTTGTCTAGGAAGGATCTAATTATATCAAGTAATTTCCCAGTAATATCGTATGAGCGTATTGAATCTTTACCTGATGAGATCCTTTATTTTAATTTCTAGTCTGTTGATACAGATTGATGTTTTTTTCTTGATTTTTTTTCCAGGATTAACAGATTCAGAGGTCATTGCTCAGTGCATGATTTTCTTAGTGGCTGGATTTGAGACCACAGCATCCACACTTTCCTTTTTTGCCCACTGTATAGCAATGAACCCTGATGTCCAAGATAAAATCTGCCAAGAAATAGAAGAACAACTTGGACAGGTAAAATCTTTTCTTATTGAATCCATACAGTCTCAAGTAAATACTACAGAAGCAAACCTTATATTAACATTTATATAAATTAATCTTGTCATTAATATTTTTAATACAAACTTTAAATATAAAGCCATTCGTCTAAAACTATTAAAAAAATGATATATTTGTGTATTCAAAAAGTGATTTTGTTTGCCACTATTATGAATTAAAAAGTTATTTCGTTTGCCACCATTATGAATTAAAAGTCAATCAACAAAGATAGAACCAAGACTAAATTGTGAGAAACTCTCTATATATATATATATATATATATAATGCAGGAGAAAAACAAAAACAAGAGATTTGACCGGTTTCGTTCGTATTAACGAACGTCTTCAGAAAAAGTGAAGATTTGGAAACAATTTTATTTTGAAGGCACACACATGGTCCAATCGGATCATCTGTTCCTTCTCCCATGTGTGTGCCTTCAAAATAAAATTGTTTCCAAATCTTCACTTTTTCTGAAGACGTTCGTTAATACGAACGAAACCGGTCAAATCTCTTGTTTTTGTTTTTCTCCTGCATTTTAACCTGTTTTCGTTTGTCTTTTTTCACCCCCCCCACACACACACATATAGAACAGGAAAATAAAGATATAATGTATACCTTTAAAATTAGAACCTATTATGAAAGTATTGATGCTTGATATACGAGATAGAGCAATTATATAGACGATAGACGATAATTATATAAAAAATATACAATTTTTTGTGCCAACTTTTCCTGGATTTTCCGCTTTTGAACCTGCTGCTACAATTTTCATGATGCCTTCAACGGTGAACTTTTTGCTATATTTTTCAACCTCTTCTCTTTGCATTGGACAATTTCTATATTTGTATTAATCTTATATCATATTTATGTTTTCAAATTATGACTTTTGGTAATTACCCTACCAACTCTTTCTATTCCTCTGATGATAATATTTCATTCTGTGAAAAGCCATTGCTTAAGGAAAGAAAATTAAAAAATGTTTTTGAAACATCTTGTTTTGAGCAACTGAGAATGTAATAGATATTGTATTTTGACAATCTTTATTCTCATCTTTTACTTGTTTTTATATATATATATATATATATATATATATATATATATATATGGGAAATGAAAAAGGAAAAACCAAGAGATATTTTTTATATATTCATCAACGTTTCGTCTTTAAAAAGTAGTAGCGGTTTTCTCATCAACCCATCATGTCAACCCAATATTTCGATGTACTTGCATGACTTAAAATTATCATCCTGAGGAAGTCTTACAAATAAAGACAAAACGTTGATGAATATATAAAAAAATATCTCTCGGTTTTCCCTTTTTCATTTCCCATTACGTCGGATTACTCTCATCCTTCCTTTCTCATATATATATATATATATATATATATATATATATATATATATATATATATATATATATATATATATATATAATGATAATATTTATAAATAAATATTAAATTATATTTACCTACAGACGACGTCGTTTCGAGCTTTTTACTCTCATCAGTGTAGGGAAGTGATAATTTCAAACAGTCATGAGGTGTGAACCTGGTTCACAGAGCCACCTTTGGCTCTGCACGCTTTCACTCTATCTTCACGGTCATAGGAGATTACCATATGATACCGAGAATTTAAGTTATATTTATGCTGATCACAGCATAAACATCGAGACAAACTAAAGAACTCAAGGAATTTACTCAGAGTCTTGTATGATGTGTATTTTAAATATCTACTAACAGTGCTCAACTTTAATTTTCTTAAAGGGGATAATAAACAAATATTAAATTATATTTATCTATAGACGACGTCATTTCGAGTTTTTTACTGTCATCAGTGTAGGGAAGTGATAATTTCAGATGGTCAGGAGGCGCAAACCCGGTTCAATATATAGATATATATATAAATTGCAGCATTTGCTGTGACTGCAAGCCTATCGTGGATCGACAGGCTCTGTTGCAGTTGCCACAGATGTAGGTGGTGTCTGGTTGCAAGAGCTCTGTTGCAACCCTCTGTCATATGTGCTCTCTCCTCTCCCTCTACTACTGGTCCAAAGAGGCCAGGGCACATTGTCCTGACATTCCAGCTTGCAAATCGCAAGATTTGTGGTTTTGTTTTTCTTTGTTTTTTTGTTTTTTAGTGCAGGTTTTCAGTCTGCTTTAACTCCAAGCACCTATGGAAGCAGACAGACTGAGGTGGGCGGTAGCTGACTAGTGGGACTGTGATGGTCCCTCACACCGTCTAAGACAACCCGTAACACTTAGAGTCATGCCAATCGTTCCTAGCTTATTACTCGTAACTGCTGTCTTCTGTGTTGTTTCTGATGCTGCAAACAGTGGCACTGAAGTGGCCTTTGCAGGGCACAAGCCTGGGCAATTTGTATGGAGATCCTGAGCTGCTCAGATATCAGGATTACCCTCTTGGCCTTGCTAATGTGGTCCAAAGAAGAGCTGAGAAATATATAGCACCCACTTAGCTGCAGGAGCTGCCGGAAGAAGTAATTGTGATATCCAACCGGTTTAGGGGCTCCACTCCGGATTTAGCTTCTGGGTTTACTCTCATAGCCTTTTCTCCTCCCTGAGATACCCACAAGGCAGTGGGGCCATAATCCAATGGCTGGGTTTTTACGTTGTCATTAAAGTTCTTGGAACTCTTCTGCAATGTCCGATGATCTGCGTCTAGGAGATTCATATGCCCAGTGGTACTGTCTAAACACACCACACCCTCACATGGTTTAGCCTGCTAGCTGAAGCCGGTTTCTGAGGCATGGCGTCTGGAGCCAACATATGAGAGATTTAGTAGATGAGTGAGGACCAGTGATGCCATCCACCCTACCAGGTAGGATGCAGCTTGCTAAACTTGAAAGGTACTACCCAGAGCTGATACAATATGGATCAGACAAGGAAGATTAAAAAAAAGGTATCAAATGCCTATTTACTTTTGATAAGTGTAATTTTATTCACAAAAAGTCTCAAGTAAATAAATGATTATTTTATAATATAAAAAAAAATTCTTAACGTTGTTTTTTGGTTTAAAAAATTCTTACATAGGTGTAATAGAAATATATATATATATATATATATATATATATATATATATATATATAGGTATAATCAGTCAACAGAAAATCATAAGCGCACAAGAGGGAGAAAAATAATAATATTAGTGAATGAAGAAAAAATAAATAAACATCCAACTTACAATTTCGTGCCAAATTTATTGGACGATTTTAGAAGCAAAGTAAAGTAAATCCCAACTTCAGTTTTTGTTTGTTGTTTGGGAATAGTCTGTCGGAAATTTTCGGGAACCATTCACTTCTTCAAGCCTTCTTTGAGGTGTGAACAGAGTTCTTGAAAATGGCGATATATTTTTGATTTCAAATTAAGTACAATTTACATCCTGGTTGATATTCTTGTTTTGTAGGAATCTCCAAATTATGACAATGTGCAAAAGCTGACCTATCTTGGTATGTGTATGGATGAGACGTTGAGATTGTATCCAATTGCTAATGCGTAAGTTCTGTGAATTTCGTTTCACATTTAACTTGTACCATTTAATAAATATGAAAAACATGAAATTTACTTAATATCATATTATTGCCTGCTGTACAAGTTCATTTATCAAATACAAGCATGAAAATCTTATTTCACTTATACGATTAAAATCAATTCAAGCAAAAACATTGATATCATTATACAGGAAATAAATTTATGGTATAATTTTAGGATTATGTTCTATATGTGTAAAGGAGCCTTTTTGTGTGGTGGTTGCTTTTTTAATAGCACTCCACATTCACATTACTTTCCTTTGTGGGCCATTCCTTCCTTTGCATGATCTTTGGTTTGTGCTGATCATATTTATCTACCTGTATATGGTCTGTTGTATTCTGCTACTGGAAATAAGAAGGGCCAACATTCGTGCAGGTCCCCCATGTTGGCCATCAAAGTAGTCCTTGCCGATCATGACATTCAGATCTTTCTCTGAACTCCACGGATTTTATATTTGTTTAGTGGCATTTTTTAATGTTTTTTTTTTTTCGTGTATGTGGCAACACCAGACCCAGGCTTATTTTACTTGTGATCCTGTCACAGGGATAGTGAGTGAGTGAGTTTTTGTTTGACGGCACTTAAACCTCTGTGGGTCATTTAAAGCCAAGAAAAGGTTTAATTATTTTTGTTTTAAGGGTATGGGTTTTTATAGTTTTTTTTATAGTTTCAGATTACCTGCCTGATAGTATTTGGGGTATATTTGTTTGAATTTGTCACGTTCAGTTTGTAGGAATATGTTTGGCTGTAAAGGGAAATTTACATGTTGGACATTTCGGGGGGGGGGGGGGGGAGAGGAAAATTTTATTTATTATCACAAAGTGAATTTATGAATTTAGATCCAGTAAACTTAATTTGATAATTTTACAACTGCAAAAATTTTAAAGGGGTCTAAACGTTGGATTTTTCTTGCTCATTTAGCTTGGTATTCACCAAAACTGTTGCTCTTAAATTGTATTTCTTGTCATGAAATAAAATTATAATTTTAAAGTGTAGAGTATCGAACTTTGATTCAATTTATTTAATTGCTAGTGTTCATTGTTTTTTTGGTACATTGTATCAAAAATATATTTTTAAACTAAATAAAAAGAAATTTTGACGCAGAAATAAACTTGGTTATAACGATTTTAAAAACAATAGTGAAGAGGTTAAAACATACTGTTTAATGAAAATTTCATGTTGAGCAAATAAAATAGAAATTAATAATAGTTTCAGGATTTCTTGTAAATTAAAGTTAAAAACTTTAAATTATTGTTTATTTAAATTATTGTTTTTTTCGTATACCGTTTCTTCTTAGAATGTACGAATGAAATGAAATTTACTTAGCGCAATTGCCGGTTAAGAAAAGCATACACGCAATACTTGCAAAAGGCTTCTTCTTCTTCTATTGTTGTTGTGGTGGTGGTGTCCGATCCTGATTTTACTCAGTACTATATCCCATCTTCGATTGGTCAGTGATTCTGTAGCTTCTGATTTGACTTCAGGTTGGTGCTTGTATAGTTTGTTGTTTGGTAATATGTCCCATTACAGGGATTGTGTTTATCTAATTCATGTGTAGAACGTTTTTTATTTTTTTAACTTAGTTCACCCCAAACAAGGCAAGTTGCCACTGTAGATATAATGGGCTACTGAGAATTATGGTTTTGGGGATCATTCTAAATTGGGAGCTGTGCAGTGAGATGTTTGTTCACATTAGTTTTAAATTTCTGCATGTTGGTACAGTCGGGAAAACAGGAAGCAGGGAGGGAGTTCCAAAGGCCGGCAGCTTGAGGAAAGAAGCTATTGGAGTAGAAGGTTCTCCATCATTTGGGGACCTCCACAGTGAATGGATGGGATTTAGCTGATTGTCGAGTTGGTCTAGTGTATTTACGCTGAGGGGGCATCAGAGCAGCAAGTTCATCGGAATAGCTGATTGTCGGGTTGGTTGAGTATATTTACGTTGAGAGGGGAGTTCATCGGAGCACATTGAAGTAGTTGTAAAACAAGCACCAGGATGCAACATTGCAGTGATGGGACAGGGGCTGGAGCTTAGTGGCACCTATTAGATTACGACTCTTTTTTGGATCTTGTGTAAGAGGGAGATACTAGTGGATGGTGCACCAGCCCAGATGTGGCAACAATACTCCATGCATGGGCGGATGGTAGCCTTGTAGAGATATAGGATACTGTCAGGTGTGAGAAGTTTTCTAGCACAGTAGAGGGAGCCCATCTTCTTTGCAGCAGACTTGGCAATGTCTTCTATGTATTCATGTTACATGGTAATGTTAGGCCGAGGATTTTGAACGTTGGACTTATAGGTACGGTGTTATTTGCCATGACAATCGGTCGCTGAAGAACTAACAATGCACTATCGCATGCATTGTATGTGTTAGATGTTTAGAATAAAGAATGTTTATCAGTATTTGTTTCAATGGCCTATAACTCCAGCGTTTCCGGATTCTAATCACATATTTATTCCATCGATTTATCAAACATCCTCGATAAATTAAGACTTATTGTTCAAACTGATATCTTTTACTTACAATTTGTAAATATTGTTTTTTCTTTGCTTTCTTTTCTTTTATTAAGGGTGGCAAGGGAAAGTAAAAAAGATTGCACCATAAAAGGAATCAAAATTCCTAAGGACACTGGAGTTTTCTTTCCAATTATGTGCTTACATTATGATTCCAAATATTGGACTGAACCGGAAAAGTTTAATCCTGAAAAGTGAGTATCAAACTGATGACATGTTGACACAGGTAATCTTGACGACGGGAGGAGTGGGGCTGCTGAACTTATTCATTTAAAATCTTCTACAGGAAAACCAGTCAATTGAAACTGCTGTTCAACACAGTTAGTGTAGCAACGGTCAAACAGAAGAGGAGGGGGGGGGGCTAATCTTATTCTTTGTAACTCTTCTATGGGGAAACCAGTCATTTGAAACGTCTTTTTTGAAAAGATCCTTTCACACTTGAGTTGGTGTATCAAATATAGGTCAAGTTATTTACCACCAGGAGGTTAGACACAAGATCAAGGTCAAGTGTAGTTAGTCAGTGCAATAGGATTAGTGCATGCTCTGGCCTACAAAAAATGCCTGAGGCGCCTGGTCGGCATTCCCTGGTAGGGGCGCCTCAGGCGATTAACAATAAAGTAGATCAGGAAAACCAGTCAATTTAAACTGCTGTTCAACAAAGTTAGTGTATCAAATGTCAAACAGAAGGGGAGAGAGGGTCTTCTATAGGGAAACCAGTGAAGTGAAACTTTTTTTTTGAAAAGATCTTTTCACACTTGAGTGCGTGTATCAAATATAGATCAAGGTGTATCAAATCTCAATAATATCAAATGTGACAATCTGATTCACTTGAGACTTGAATACTTATTTCTTTTACTGTGAATGAGACTACAAAAACAAGAAAAAAAGTTTTTTTTTATTTCTCATTCAGCAAAAATGAAAAGGAATCAATATTCTTATTTCCTATTTAGTTTCATTGAGTTGCTTGATTTAGATTTCGGAAGAATTCATATTTTTCTGCCAAATATAAACTTTGAATTCAAATTAATGCATCACTTATAAATTATATTTATAGGTTTTTTTATTTGAATGTTTGAAAAGTGAAGATATTTTTTCATTCTAGTATGTATTTAAAAAAAAAGTAATCCAAAGGCGAGAGGGTGAAGAATTACTGTTTTCTGGGTCGGAATCTATCTAGCTAACACTTATCATTGGCTAGTTTTGTACTTTGAAGTAGTATTTTTTTAGTTCCTTACATAAAGTTGCTTTATGTCTTGTCTGGAGCGATTTCCATAGAAAAGATGAAATTTAAATAAAAGGCCTTAATTATGTGCTAAAATTTGCTCAGAAATTCTATTATAAAACAATAAAAGTTTGATGTTACAATTCTGATAAAAAATTTCAGCAAATTTTTTTTTCTAGAAAAAAATCCAAAGTTATCTTTCTGTAAAATATTTATTTAAACAATTGAATTGTCTCCCATTTTTGTAAAAAAAATCCACTTTTATGCAAAATATTTATTTAATTGATATCTTGAATCGCCCCCCATTTTTGCCATTCCAGCTTCAGTAAAGAAAACAAGGCCAAACAAACACCATTTACATATCTTCCTTTTGGGGGCGGACCAAGAATTTGTGCTGGAATGCGATTGGCTGAACTTGAATTCAAAATGGCGGTTGTACAAATGTTGAGGAAATTTCGCTTTGTTACATGTGAAAAGACTGAAGTAAGCAATCTTCACTGATCATTTTTATGTAAAATACTTCATATTGAATGGGGCTAAATATAACCAGATTTAATCTTTGTTTAATATTGATTTAATTTATTGTTCATCAATTTTGTGAGTAAAGCATTTAAACAGACGAAAGAACAATGAGAAAAAAGATTTTTTTTTTCTGAATATTTTAAAACATTCTCTTTAATAATTTCTTTTATCTTTGCAGAAGAAGATTGTATTTGCCCCTTCAGGATTGCTGAAAGCGAAGAATGGAATTTGGATTAAAATTGAACACCATTAAATACAATAAAAAATTATTTTTGGATGCATGATATATCTACTATATAAAGTGGACTCTTTTTTCCCCTGTACCTTTAGCGAGAGTAAGAAAATAACCACATTCATCATACACTACTAAAATACCCACTGCAATGCTCTTATTCACTTTCGCATAATTTGCTCAACATATATAAATTATTATACCTAGATAATTCACTCTCTCACTTACAACATACACAGAGAAAGTGGTCACTATACTGAACATTATCTACTGTACCCGCCACTCATAACACCATCAGACTTTTATTTTATTTGGAACTGATAAACAGGCACACCGCCGAGTACAGATTATGAGATTATCATTCCGTTATTCCGAACACATAGCAGCATTATTACGTTACAGAATATCGGATTACATTAAAACAAACACATCACTCTCCAACCTTAGTAAGTACACTTCTTAATTATATACAGCATAACAAAACCACTTCCAACCTTAGTAAATACACTTCTTAATAAATTATATTTTACCTTTTCTAAGAGAAAATCCCTGTAAAACATATTCCTATTTTTGCTGTTACTTTTGGTTTAAATAATTGGATTGTCGAGAAATAACCAGATAAATATGGATTATTAACTTGCCGCATAGCAAAATAACATATTCCTGCGGCAGGTATAATGATCCTTCCGAGGAGGGCAACAAAGTGTAAATAAAACAAATGAGATTTCTGTTGTGCAGTTTGTTTTTAGGGTCATTTCCATATCTACTGTCCCTAAAATTGCATCAGTCATGATGGACAGAATAGATGAAGTGTATTGCACAATAAATAACAAAAAAATTCTTTCAGATTAGCCAAAATTTCTTAAAAGTTAAGTGGCTCAAATTGTGTACTTATTGAACAAAACTCAAGAAAAAAAAAGCTTCTGCATTTTTGGAATCTGAAAAAAAAACAGTACAAAACAAACACGACTTCTACAGAATTTGAATCGACACCGTGAGATAACCGACTCTGGCCTAACTAAACCATAGATTATGCTTAGTTTATGCTTAGGGTAATACAAAACGCTGCAATTAAGACTCGAACACACAGATATAGTAGACATCTTTAGGAAACTAAGGTAATTTCTATTTTAGTTCCATATGTGACCTATTTGCGTTCTGTCGACATTTTAATAATAGATATTATACATGTGACCAAATAATCATAGTTTCGTCTTTTTACACTCATACTTGCTTCATACAGTATTTAGTGATCGACACATCAGATTTGTTTTGCATTACTAGCTCTGTACGAAATTGGGATTTACGTGACTAAAATCGTAATTAATCACCACCTTAAAAATCAAAATGGATTTCATTTTCTTTTATATACAATATATACACAATACACAATATATATGTATCTTATGTGCCTAAAATACAATCTACTTTCGTTACACATGGTCCACTTTCAGTCACATTTTACTCCCCATGAGGGCAAAGTTAGACACAACGTAAGTTCTTAATGTGGGAAAATTCCACCAATGTTTCTTATTTTTTCTAAAGTAACAACATAAATAAACATTTCCGCATTCTACAAGGATTTTCTTTCAATGACAGAGGAGAGAATAACTTACAGATCGAACAAATAATATTCCGACTCGAGAGATAATCGGTCATTGAAGGAGATATCCTTCTACACTATGGCAATTTCTATTTTTGTTCTACTCATAAGTACTCCTTTTCATGAGTACATAGATTTTACACAATTCTAAACCGACATTTCTTCTAAACATTAAAACTATACGATGTGACCTATTTGCGTTCTGTCGGCTATTTTCAAATTTTCATTCATTCTTTTATATTTCTCTCGGGCGACGAGTCCAGCTAGTTTTTTTTTTATAACACAAAGATCAATCTTATATATATATCTATATATACTACCTATACACACCTGGGGTTTCCCGGAAATCATATACTCTTTTCTTTAACTATGTTTTTCTTTTGCTATTTTTTTAATAAGATTTTTGAATTTAAATTTAACTATTATTGTATTGTTCAGCCATTAATTATTGATCATATTCTTATAAAAGATAAGCCACATTGCATCTGAGTGTCTGTGAAACGAAAAAGGAGGCGAGATATCAGCGCCAGTATCTCCTCAGTCAATTTAAGAGAGGCGATCCCTACTGTTGAAGAAACGCTCTGGTGGACTTTGGATGTTCCCGGTCTCTGATAACTGGATCAATATGTAGTCCTCGGAGTCGTCAGAAATTTAACATCATGACCGCTGACAGTGAAATTATCCACAGTCATGGCGTTGGAACCATTTTGTTGGCAATAACCAATATAAGTCCTATAAAGGTTGATGTCTAGGTTTCGACATGCTGTTTGGGATGGATGTTATTAAAATGCTGGGTGGAGTCAGCATTGACCAGTCTGGCGAAGCCATCTTCTACAATACAGATCCTCATGTTTGCACTGCGATTAAGATAGAGGAACCTGATTTTTTAGCGCTATATTTGACAAACAGGCCAAGGTGTGGACAGCATCGTAGAAGTGGTCAGGTGATCACCCACCTGGTAAACTTAACAACAGGGTGCCTGAATACTCAGTGCCCACTCAAATCCGGCAAGACTATAGACATGAGTTACGGACGTGGCTGGATAATGGATGGCTACTTCCCTATTCTGAAGAAAAACTAGGGTCCCCAAAAGGCCTAATTCCGCTAATGGCAGTCTTCCAGCAAAAAAAATCTAGGGTACGACCAGTTCTAGATTTTCGCAAACTGAATGGGCACTGCGATGCCTATACTGTGCATGCAGACGTCTGTGTACACAAGCTGAGAGAGTGGCGAACAAAAACAAAAGGCTCCAATGTGTCAGTGCCTGATCTACTGAGGGCATACTTACAGGTGCATGTGCATCAATCCCTGTGACCATACCAGACTGTCATATTAGAGGGGAAAAGGTACTGCTTGACACGCATGGGTTTTGGGCTCAATATGCGAGCCATCGTAGATGCTGCATTGTCAAAGGACGATTCTATTAGGTGGGCAACAACATCAGCATATATCGATGATGTCTTTATAGATGAAAATATAGTGTCTGCAGCTAAAGTGAGGCAGCATCTGGCTAACTTTGGACTGGTAAGCAAGGAACCTGAACGGCTGTAGGACGGTGCGCGAGTACTTGGCCTGAAAGTTTGGGGGGAGCGCAAAATATACTGAGAACGAGGTAACGAGATCCTAAGTATGCCACGCAGCATCACTCGACGTGCTGCATTCTCTTTGTGCGGAAAACTAGTTGGTAAATGGATCAGAGTGGCAGCAGCGTTTATTAAGAGGAGAGCAGTGGCAGTCACCGAGGGCTGGGACAATGAGGTGGATGATGACAGAAATCATTGCAAGAGTGCACGAAGGAAACCCCGTGCGAGGCAAGTGGTGTGTTGACGGTCGTGAGGTCGATGTCTTGGTTGACGCAAGCTCTTTAGGGACCGAGGTGTCACTGGAGCACAATGGAGCTGTGATGGAAGATGCAAGTTGGTTACACAAGGCAAACGATGCACAGCACATAAATCTGGCATCTTTTTACCGACTCTGCCTGCGTGTACAAATGGATAACGGACACTCTTACAGGAAAGTCCAGGGTGTGAAAGGAAAGCAGCGAGTGAAATGCTAATAAGACGACGATTCGGTGCACTTTGAAGCTTGATACGGGTTGTCAGTAGACATTACCTTGTAAAGTCAGAACACAACCGAGCAGATAAACTGACGCGCGTTCCGCAGTGGTGGCTTGATTTAATCAGAAAGGCAGCTGAACCCAAGAGTCATGTATGCCCTACATTGCACTGGCCCAAGGACAACTTAGACGTCGGCGACACCTGGTATCGAGTAGGGATAGACATAATCCACTACCAGAGAAGGCACTATCTGTCGCTTATTGACTGTAGGGCCATGCGGTTTTCTGTTTGGCGTTGTCTAAGACGGCAAGACGCAGCAAGCATCGTCGACCAATTGAAAATCATATTTTATGAGTGCAGGCTACCAACTGAGATACTTACTGACAATGACCCAGCATTTTGCAGTAAGACTTTCAGAGACTTTATATAATGAGTGGGAAGTTCGACTGCGATTTCGCTGTGCACACATACCATCAGGTAATGGTATTACAGAACGGTGCCGTCGAAGTGTGAAACGGATTGCCGCCATAAAACTATGCTCAATGATGGAGGCAGTTTACTGGTATGACGTCACCCCGAAAGGCCGATGTGTAATCACTAACTGCCCCTGCCAACATGATCCATCGTTACAAGGTCAGCCTGAAGGGCATTGATGTGCTACCCCCTGATGAGCCTGAACAGCAACACTTGAGTTACAAAGTGGGAGATCCTGAATCCTGAATGGACGGTGTACATCCCCTTACACAGTTGGACGCGTTATGAGCGTGATTAGCTCACAGAATGTCCTCATTGATAAGATGCTTCGGCACATAAAGGAACTACATCCCGTTATCGGCCTGACTGCATCAGAAAGTGGAAGTGACAGCGAGCCGTCCACTCAAAGTTCACAAGTGATCACAATGAGCGGAGCGAACAGCCCCATGTCCAGCACCAATGTATCGGATGATTCTTCTGCAGACGAGTCATCTGAAGAGGAAGCTGTGGTCGCATCACCACGAAGAGAGTTGGACAGTTCCAGGCCTGTTACAGATGCATTGGATGCTCCCGCTGTAGACGAGGTATTTGTAGAAGAAATCACAGCCATATTTCCGTGGAGAAGCACCAGGCAAAAAAGACCTGCACCAGGTTGCAAAGTTTGTGATTATGAGATCAGGGGAGAGTGTAGCGAAGAGCAGGTGAAGCAGCCGATTGCTGTGGACCAAGATGCTTGTCCGTGGCAGTCGAAGAGAAGACGTTTGGTTTGCTGCTTGTGCGTAGGAGAGTTGCAGGCACCAACCCGGAAATGCCCATTCACGAAAAGTTGAATTAAAAAATTTTTTTAACGAGGAGACAGCAGCATGCTGCTTTGCCGTGCTCATTTGCCTATGTGAGATGTCGCGACTATACGAAGCACGAAAAAACGTGATTTGGGGAGATTCGTTGGGATATACGCACACACATATATATATATATATATATATATATAAGCATATATATATATATATATATAAGCATATATATATATATATATATAAGCATATATATATATATATATATAAGCATATATATATATATATATAAGCATATATATATGTATACACACATATATATATATATATATATATATATATATGTATACACATATATATATATATATATATATATATGTATACACACATATATATATATATATATATATGGGAAAAAAAGAAACAATGTTTCAGACAATATGTAAAAATAAAAATGGAATAAAGAATAAGCAATTCAACAACTAACAAAAATAAACTCAAAAAACTCATCTTGTAAAGTTCCACCGAGATATTTCGGCCGTAGATACGACCATTTTCGATCAGTTAATAAACTTTATTTCAAAACTGAAAAGTTTTCAAATTTATACAGAGAATGCGATTGGAAGAAAATGTCACGTGCAGAGAACAACAAAACGAGGAGAAAAAGGAATGCAAGGAATATATATATATGTATACATATATATATATATGTATACACATATATATATGTATACACATATATATATATATGTATACACACATATATATATATATGTATACACACACACATATATATATATATATATAAAGATGATTTAATGAATCAGAACATTCCAATTGTTCAAAGAATTAGAACAACAAGTCTAGTATAGCGTACGGTAATTTCCAAAACATTCTGGAAATACTTTAATTTTTAATTTTTGAGTTGAAAATTTTTTTTTATACAAAGCCACTCCAGAACGTCTTCATCAGCGCCTTTAGCAGCACATCTTACAGAAAATTCAAAGAAGAAAATAACAAGTTCGTCTTAGAGGAACATCTATTGACAGGAATGGATGCAGGGACAAATATTAGAAAAAGGAATAAGTTACAAATATAAAATAAAAATATAAAGATAAACCGATAATAATAATGATAAAAAGACATTATAAATATTATCAAAATTATAAAGATAAAAATAAAATAAAATAAGGAATAAAAATGTAAAAGGAAAAAGAATAAGAGATAAAAATAAAAAAATAAAATCTACAAAAGGAAAAAACTATAATAAATAATAATATAAAAAATAATAAAATTATAAATAAACAAAAATCAGAAATATATAAAAAATAAAAAGAAAAGGAAGTATAGTAGAGTAAATTACATAAAGTAAACAAATAATAAAACAATAAATAATTAAAAAAAATAAAAATAAAAATAAAATATAAGCAGTTAAAAAATATATTAAAAAAAAAAATAAATAAATAAATAATAAAATATAATAAGAAATAAGAAATAAAATTAAGTATAATAATAGAAATATAGGGAAATAAAATATATATATATATATACATATATATATATATATATATATATATATATAAAGAATATATAAAAAAATTGTTTTATAAAATTATAAATAAGTAAATAAAAATAAAGAAATAAAATAAAATAGTTAACTAATAATTTAGAATTAAGGCAAGATTAGAAATAATGAGGATATAATTAAAAATAAAAAATAAAGATAAGGATAAATAACAGAGTTACTAATGAGGAGATGATAATAAAATTTAGAAATACACAATGAGAATATAGGATAAATATATATATATATAATTGTATGAATTAAGAACTTAGAACTATAAATAAAAATAGAAATAAGATGGAAGCATATACAAGTTTCGAACCAAAGTTGCTCATTTTCTAGAGGTTTTTTAAGAAAACATCTCGCAGGGAGATGATTAGGGTAGGAGGGGAGGAGGGAGGGCAGATGGGAAGGTATGGACAACGGTTAATTTTAGGGGGAGAAAAACTCCTTATAAAAAAATTTATTATATGAGGGAGGGGTCAAGGGTGACTAGGAAATAAAGGGATGTAATAGAATTGGAGTATGATTGGGACTATACTAACATCCGTGCACAGACAAGTGCATGAGTACATGTGAGATAAGAGTGATGAGAAAAAGAATTTCTTATTAATTCTGCTGGTTCTTCAGTAGGAGAGAACATGTTTTAGAGGAGATAATGATCCTCCATCTCTCATCGTGGTCTTCCACCAAATTTGGCGTTTGAACCAATAAGTCCAACTGGAATGACATTAGATGTGGGAGGGTGAATTATATCAGGAAAAGTTATAAATTTAGTCTGGCAGTTATGCGTTATTTAGGTGAAAGTCGAAGTAAACAGGGTTTGTGTTTCGAAGATCCGATATATTTCCTGGGTGAATTGGTTGGATGAAATGAATAAATTGATTTTAACCCACATTTTAGTGGGAAAAGGATGTCGTCATACCTCTGAGGCGTTAATCCTTATATCCTTAGCATTCCCTTTTACATACGTTTTATGTATGTAATTCAGTTGTTTATTAGTTTCCAAACTGCAATTCGTAGATATTTGCTCAAAGTATATTTTCCGGTGGAAGTAAAAAAAAAACGAGTGTTACTGTTATTGTCTACAGCGCGTATATATATATATATATATATATATATATATATATATATATAAAATATAATAACACGAAATCACATAATTGTCGATGCAATAATTTATTTCAACCGTTCGGTTTTTTCAAGCATCACTCAGACAATTACATTTTTGAGACTGATAGAAAATTGAATTTCCCTACCACAGTTCCAATACAATCATAGATGGTGGTAGTAGCAACCAATTTGATACATCTTTTATAGAGAGGGGGAAAATTTAAAACTTATATTTAACTATGGCGGGCGAAGGGGAGGGATCTTTAAGTTAATCAACTAAAAACTGCCATGTCAAAATTATGACACATACGACTTGGCGATATCAACCATATAGGCAATTTTACTCACGCGCATACACAAAACTAAATACGCACACATCATATGCGCACTCACATACATAATCTCACTCGCACATTATCATAACTAAACATAATCACATACGCAACTTTTATTCATCTCTAGCCAGAATGCGTCCGGCGAAACTCGTGTTCTCAAATTCGGTTAGAGAAAAGAAAGAAAGAAACAATTAACAGGCACAGAGAAGATATAGACAGACCGCGTGTCATAAATTCTCAGTCCGTCTGGGTTCCAAGAAAGAGAATCTAATTGAAATAAGATTACACGCACATACAAATATGTATACATACAAATCCATACGCACATACACACACATATATACACATACACACCCACACATATACATATCTATACACATATACATATACACACATACATACATATATATATATATATATATATATATATATATACATACATGAATACACCTATATATATCTCTGAATCTATTTGAAATATTGACTAAATGCATACGCATGTAGTTGTTCACACATGTAAACATACATACACATACATACACACACACATATATACATATACGCACATATACACACATATACATACGCACACATACATATATATCCACACACCTACACACAATATTTACATAACACTCTATATTCTTACTGATGTAATATGAGTTCTAAAAATTAGTCTTACCTTATTTATATTTTAGATTAATTTGATAATCTATTATTATAAATATCATGCGGGGGGGGGGTTATCGTACCTAATGTTATTCAATTTGGTATCTTCACCGTTGTAATTCTAGAGGCCCATCGGATTACTAATTCAAGTCTAATAATGTCTATTGGTAATATTTGACATTTATACTTATATTAATTCAAAAACTAGTGTATTACCTGCAGAAAAAATTTTCATACCACTATCTTATTTTAAGTAAATAATAAATATCCGCGTACACACAAATACTATATATCACCAAGTCAGTAAATCTGTGTCTATCACAGATATTATTATAAATATTATGGGGGGGGGGGGGTTTACCGTAAGTAATGTTATTCAATTTGGTATCTTCACCGTTATAAGTCTAGAGGTCCATCGGATTACTAATTCAAGTCTAATAATGTCTAGTGGTAATATTTGGCATTTATACTTATATTAATTCAATAACCGCAGAATTTTTTTTAAAAACACTATCTTATTTTAAGTAAATAATCTGAATAAATAAATATTTCAAAATACCATTATATACGCATACACACAAATACTATATATCACCAAGTCGGCAATTCTGTGTCTATAGCAGATATTATTATAACTATTATGTTGGTGGTGGTGGGGGGGGGGGTTACCTTAAATAATGTTATTTAATTTGGTATCTTCACCGTTATAAGTCTAGAGGTCCATCGGATTACTAGTCGTTGATTATTTTAAATTTATATTTATGTCTGCACTTAGCCATAAGTTCATCTCGTTTATTTAAGAGGTTATTTCGATCATATTTTAGGATTCTTATTTTTTCTTCTAGACATAAGTTGCATCTTTGTCTAAATCCATCTGGAATATTCGAAAAACATAAGATTGACCACGAAACCACCGGGGACCTGTTCTCATTTTTCAGATGCCACCATTGTTTAGCTAACTCCGTTTTGCTCTTGAGTTCGACTTGGTGATATATAGTATTTGTGTGTATGCGTATATAATGGTATTTTGAAATATTTATTTATTCAGATTATTTACTTAAAATAAGATAGTGTTTTTAAAAAAAAAATTCTGCGGTTATTGAATTAATATAAGTATAAATGCCAAATATTACCACTAGACATTATTAGACTTGAATTAGTAATCCGATGGACCTCTAGACTTATAACGGTGAAGATACCAAATTGAATAACATTACTTACGGTAAACCCCCCCCCCCCCCATAATATTTATAATAATATCTGTGATAGACACAGATTTACTGACTTGGTGATATATAGTATTTGTGTGTACGCGGATATTTATTATTTACTTAAAATAAGATAGTGGTATGAAAATTTTTTCTGCAGGTAATACACTAGTTTTTGAATTAATATAAGTATAAATGTCAAATATTACCAATAGACATTATTAGACTTGAATTAGTAATCCGATGGGCCTCTAGAATTACAACGGTGAAGATACCAAATTGAATAACATTAGGTACGATAACCCCCCCCCCCCGCATGATATTTATAATAATAGATTATCAAATTAATCTAAAATATAAATAAGGTAAGACTAATTTTTAGAACTCATATTACATCAGTAAGAATATAGAGTGTTATGTAAATATTGTGTGTAGGTGTGTGGATATATATGTATGTGTGCGTATGTATATGTGTGTATATGTGTGTGTATGTATGTGTATGTATGTTTACATGTGTGAACAACTACATGCGTATGCATTTAGTCAATATTTCAAATAGATTCAGAGATATATATAGGTGTATTCATGTATGTATATATATATATATATATATATATATATATATGTATGTATGTGTGTATATGTATATGTGTATAGATATGTATATGTGTGGGTGTGTATGTGTATATATGTGTGTGTATGTGCGTATGGATTTGTATGTATACATATTTGTATGTGCGTGTAATCTTATTTCAATTAGATTCTCTTTCTTGGAACCCAGACGGACTGAGAATTTATGACACGCGGTCTGTCTATATCTTCTCTGTGCCTGTTAATTGTTTCTTTCTTTCTTTTCTCTAACCGAATTTGAGAACACGAGTTTCGCCGGACGCATTCTGGCTAGAGATGAATAAAAGTTGCGTATGTGATTATGTTTAGTTATGATAATGTGCGAGTGAGATTATGTATGTGAGTGCGCATATGATGTGTGCGTATTTAGTTTTGTGTATGCGCGTGAGTAAAATTGCCTATATGGTTGATATCGCCAAGTCGTATGTGTCATAATTTTGACATGGCAGTTTTTAGTTGATTAACTTAAAGATCCCTCCCCTTCGCCCGCCATAGTTAAATATAAGTTTTAAATTTTCCCCCTCTCTATAAAAGATGTATCAAATTGGTTGCTACTACCACCATCTATGATTGTATTGGAACTGTGGTAGGGAAATTCAATTTTCTATCAGTCTCAAAAATGTAATTGTCTGAGTGATGCTTGAAAAAACCGAACGGTTGAAATAAATTATTGCATCGACAATTATGTGATTTCGTGTTATTATATTTTATTATTGCTCTGTTTACTACATTGAGCTCTCATACCCGGATTTCCTCCTGGAATTATTCCACTATAACACAAATATATATATATATATATATATTGTTACAAATATCCAGGGGGTATGAATCCGAAGGAAGTTGAAACCGGGTTTATGAGAGTGCTCAATGAAACAAATGAAACAAAACTTGTTTTGTCGCAACTAATGGAATAAAATCAATATATATATATATATATATATATATATATATATATATATATATATATATATATAAAATATTAAATTCCCGAAACAGTTTTTCATGGTAAACAACTGATGATCCCTTAAAATAGTGTTAGAAACTAACTAATATAATAACTGTAAAAAATAAATTGACTTACATGAGTGATTTTCCACTGGAAGACTTGAGACTATAAGTTTTTTTTTGTTGTTTTTTTGTTTTTTTTTTATATAGTTTTAATGGTTGAGAAACTTCCGAGACTATATATATATATATATAGAGAGAGAGAGAGAGATAGCCGTTTTGAGGAAATCTTTATTGGACTTTGAAAGGTTTACGTGTAGGGTGAAGTATTCTTATGCCAGGATGTTCTGACAAACCCCTGTACAGAGATACCGAAAACACTCGGGGATGATGCCTAGTAGGTAATTTAAACTAACTGTCTAGTAGGTAATTGTTAACACCATTATTTTTTATTTTCATTTTACTTCAGTAGAATTTCTCAGAAATCAAGGGGCCCTTTTCCTGGGGCTTACACTTGATACATCATGTATGAGATACATAGAAATTCGAGTGTTCTATTATAGTTTTCCTTTATTTCTCAAAAGTTGAGTTAATAAAGAAGTGAAAAACATTGATTTTCCTCTCCTCAATTGACCAGTTTACTATTTTATAGTATAATTTTTTGTGGTCTCTTAGTCTTACCGCATTCCAGGACAAGAATTAATCTGGTCTGGTAGAGTATCCAGCTTAGTGCTGTTATTAGAGGCAACCACACTTGGAGAAGATGCTCCATTCCTTGTATGAGCCAGTGTAGCCATACCGAGGGGATCTTATTTGGGCTTTGAATACTATGTTATTTTGAATATTTAGTCATCCTCATGTCAGGTAATCCTGACAAACCCCTGTACAGAGAGACCGTAGACACTCGCGGACAGTGTCTTGGAGGCATTTAAGTTCTCCCCCATTATTTTAATTTTCTTATATTTTTGTTTTTGCTGGGGATGGGGCATCCTACCGGATGCCAGACATTCAGTGGCTATATCAGACACTCCAGCTGAGAGATCTTTTTAAGATGATAACCGCCCTTTTAAGTGCAATTGTTTGTATTTCTCTTGCACTCGGTTCACTGGGTATATTTGCCAGATAGCCTTTGAAATTCTTTTTTTTCTTTTTTTAAAAATCTATTTTTCCACTTTTCAAAAAATGTTCCTTTTCATTCAATTGCTGGGGATGGGGCATTCTTCCAAATGCCATACGATCACCTGCTATTTACAGACTCCAACCGACAGCTCTTTTCAGGATTCTGGCTGTTCCCTTGAGTGCAGTTGTTTGGATTTCTTTTGCACTTGGTTCACCAGGTATACTTGCTAAATACTTTTTCAAGTTCTTCATGAGTCCAGTGGCTCCTATGATAACTGGAATGATGGAGATCTCTTTGAGGTTTCAGTTTCTTTTCATATCATACATTAGACCTTGATATTTTGTTATTTTCTCCCTTTCAGCTCCGTTTAGGCCCCCATCATTAGGGACACTGACCTCAACCAAAGTTGCCACTCTCTCTCTTGTTCCATATGACAATGTCAGGTTTGACAGCTGCGTTTTCCAGATAGGTAGCTGTGGGGATTTCATGGTTATAATGGATGGTGTATGTCCCATTCCCCACAGTTCTCTCAGGTAGATGTTCCCAGTGCCTGCTGCTACACCTGATATTCAGTTTCTTACAGATGGTCCAGTGGAGGTACCTGCACACACCATTATGTCGTGCTGTGTGTGTTTGCATGTGTGCAAGAAAGAGAAACGGTGAATGTTAGGGTTAGGGTTATCTAATCACAATTCCATTATTTTTTTTTAGTCCTTTCCGGCCATGAGATACAAAGTTTTATCTATAGGCCAAATCGTTATTTATATTTAAATATCCCTTCTTTTTATCTAATCGGTATTATTTGGTTCAACAGCAGAAGGACGAGGACACTTTACTCCTCACGACGCAGAAGACGAAGTATCTTTAACTTTTAGTGCATTTTAACATGGATTTATTTGGAGTTTTTTACATCCCAAACTTTCTGCTTGTCACATTTGTTTTTTTACTCAGCTTTTATCTGTAAGTAAACAATTTACTATTATTTTTTAACATCAATGGCCTTTTCGAATTCAATCACTGTTAAAAGCAAGATGCATTAAAACGCTTTTTTTAATTCATGGAAGAAATTTAATTCCTTCTTGTTATAAAAAAAATCACTGAATACAATTCTAATATTTATGGTTAATTTTTTTCCTTTAACCATAACAAGAAACCTTTCAAACCACCGATTGCCATGGCCAATAGCACCCCCTCCAGCGTATCCAACGTTCAAACTCCTTCCGGAAACAGAATTATTTGAGAAACAGAAACAGAACCGGTTTGCACCACTTTTATGTCTCCTTACGAAAATTAAAATCAAGATAGAATGATACTAAACTTTATGTCTAGAATCTTTATTCCAATTTTGATCAAAATCCATGACATGATTTTGATTCTAGAAAATTTATAAAATTTAAGGTTTAAGCTTAAGGGGCCTTAAGAAGAAATCTTCAATGGAAGGTTGTGCTCATATCACCTCTCTTTAAGACCCTTTAAAATACACCAAAGAAACTGCAATTTGTGGAATATTTATTAATTGATGTCTGATACATATTGTTAAAATTTCACAAAAGTTGGAGGTATCTGAAATTTCACAAAGGCTTCCACCCCCTTTTTACTCTTTTTAAATACAACTAAATTAAACTAAATATAACCCACAGTACACCCCCTTATGCCTAGCAACCGTGTTCCAAAATTCGTTAGTATTGCTTATTTCAGGAGTGAATCATGTACGTACAAATATATAAACATACCTAAATTTATATAAATAGAGATATATGTACTTCCATCTTGTCACGAAGGAGTTAGTGAGTAAAAAAACGTGCCAGATAAAACCATTTCAAGTGTTGAAGGGAAGTGAGAAAGCAAATAACAAGTCAGACAACCCGCACCGTGCGAAATGAATTAGGAAATAAATCCTTCACTCTAAATAAAAAGTCAACAGTTGGTGTTTTTTTCTTTAGGGCATCAGAAATGATAATAATTAATAGATGAACAATTTAACAACTGACGTAATTCTATGATTTTATGTGAATATTTTTTTAACTTCAATTCACCCCAAACAAGCCACACTGCCACTGAGACGTAAGGGGCTACTGTGAATTACGGGCCAGGTTAATGGGAGAATCCTAAGTGGGGAGTTGTGCAGCAAGATGTTTGTTCACATTACATTTAAATTTCTACATGTTAGTACAGTCTGGGAAACAGAGAGCAGGAAGGGAATTTCAAAGGTAAGCTGTTCAAGGAAAGAAGCTATTAAAGTAAAAACTTTCCGGCATCTGGGTACATCTCTGCTGAAGGGGTGTGATTTTGCTAGTTGTCGGGGGTATTTTACATTTAGGGAACACAAGTACAGCAAGTTCGTCGGAGCACATTCCGGTGAAAGTATTTGTAAAACAAGCACAGTGATGCAACATTGCAGCGATGGGACAGGGGCTAGAACTTGGTAGACAATGTGGGACATATTAGATTAGAGACTCTTTTTTGTACTCTGTTTTTGAGAGAGAGAGAGAGAGAGAGAGAGAGAGAGAGAGAGAGAGAGAGAGGCTAGTGGTGGATGCACCAGCCCAGATGTGGTAGCAATATTCCATGCATGGGTGAATGGTTGCTTTATAGAGATATAGGATAGGAGCAAGTGTGGGAAGTTTTCTAGCCCGGTAAAGGGATCTCACTTTCTTTGCAGCAGACTTGACAGTATCTTCTATGTATTTGTTCCAATTTATGTTATCTGTGAATGTTGTATCGTCATGAAGGGTGCTATCGGCCATCACAATCGGTGGTTGGTAAGGTTTCTTATAATTGTTAAAGGTAAGGAGCTTTGTTTTAGTAGCATTAAATGTTACCATCCATTTTTGGCCCCATTTCACTACAGACTAGGGGTCATTTTCTAAGGATTCGGCCATTGCCTAGGTGTGTTTGATTTGCCCACAAGTCGATAATAGACCATTGTGTTAATAGCAAATATACCCATCAGGGTTGTGATTGCATCAGGGAGATCGTTTATGAAAATCAGGAATAATAGAGGATCGACCCCTGGGGCACACCCACATTCATGTGATGTTGCTTACATGCCCGGCTATCTAGAACGAACTGGATCTTTCTCTTAGTTAAGAAAGGGTCTGATTCTATTAAATACTCGTCCAGTAATACCGTACAAATTAATTTTCTTCAGAAGACCTTTATGCCAGACCTTGTCAAAGCACCTGCCTTATCCAGTGTATAGTATATGCGTTCGAGGATGAACGTTGGGATATTTTCAGAGAGAAGTTTAGCATTTTCGATGTGGCGAATTATCGTTAGATTGATTAATGATTCAAAGATTTTAGCAAAGAGTGGGAGGTGTAATAATTTTGTGGGTCAGTTCTTTCACCAGAGTTCTTGAAAACTGGTACCATAGAGGTAATTTTCCAGCTATCAGGGAAGCAAGATTCAGCAAGGCATTTGTTGTAGAGTTTGGAGAGAACGGGAGGGGGGGGTGCAGCTGTTACCTCAATTGCGCACTTTTTAGAAGTGAGAGAAAAAGTTTCACTCCAAGAGGCATGGAGCATCTCATCGTTTTAAGTAATGGCGCTTCAGTTTAGGGTCAGAGATTTGAAGGTGACATCAACCATTATCAAAAGGGGATCAGCATTCTCGAGTGGACTATGGGCACCCGTAACATAAGACTATGATAGTGTTGTCAAGAATAGGTCGAGAAGTGAGGCTTGCTAATCTTCACTATCTGGGAGGTAGGTCGGGAAAGTCACGGTTCGTAAAAGGGAATGTGCAATATAGAAACTATGTGTGCTGTTACCAGCTGCGTCTGTGTTGTTTGAGAAACCAAGTCAATCTCTGTGATGGACATTAAATACATGGATTTTGGCACTCGGATCTAGAGAAAGTCCTGTGTCTACACTATAAGCGACATTAGCGAGTAGGGAAAGTCCTGTGTCTACACTATAAGCGACATTAGCGAGTAGGGAAAGTCCTGTGTCTACACTATAAGCGACATTAGCGAGTAGGGAAAGTCCTGTGTCTACACTATAAGCGACATTAGCGAGTAGAGTACTTCCTGGGTCGAAGCAGAACGATAGAAGAAGTATAGATAACTAACGCTGTGTTGTAGGGTTGATCTAAAGCAAATGATCATCTGATTCTAGACTAAGTTCTCTATATTAGTGTGAACACTGGTGAAACATGATTTGTTTTTCATAATTTTTGATGGAGGGTGTACACTAGTCATTAACACAAATTGAAATGATCTTTGTTAGAAAAAATATTTAAACGTTTGAACTCCTCAGCATGAAGTGGAATAAGTAGATAGAACATGATGCTCCAAAGAAAGTGGGCTCCCTTTACCGGGCTAAAAAACTTCTCACACCTGCTAGTATTCTATATCTCTATAAAACCACCATTCGCCGTGCATTAAGTATCGTTATTATATCTGGGCTGCTCCACTAACCACTAGCCTCTCCCTATTGGACAAGATGCCAGAAAGAATTTCTAACTTAATACGAAACCCCGACAATCAGCTAAATCCCATCCATTCATTAACTGTGGAGGTTCCCAGATGCCGGAGGGCCTTCTACTTCAATAGCTTCTTTCCTTGAGCTGCATTTGGAACTCCCTCTCTGCTCCCTGTTTCCCAGACTGTACAGATATGCAAAAATTTAAAACTAATGTGAACAAGCATCTCGCTGCGAAGCTCCCAACTTAGGATGACCCCCCCCCCCCCAAAAAAAAAAGAAAAACATAAAACAAAAACAAAAAAGAACTTTCACCCTAATTCTCAGTAGCACCTTACGTTTACAGTGGCAACTTGCCTTGTTTGGGGTTAACTAAGTTAAAAAATATATATATATATCCTGAAATATAATAAAATTCAAAATATTTAGTTTTTTCTTAGGATTCAGACCTCTACTGGATTCCAAGCAAGTGATGTTTTGTTAAGCGTGTGAGAATGTACACCTGCCTAACATTGATTTATCTTATCACTGGGACAAGTTATAACACACACATTGAGCAGAGATATATTGTTGGTACTTATGAAAAATACCACGTGGTTAGATGAGGGGGAACAGGTGGAGGCTCTGAGTGTCTCCATTTCCATAACATTTGTAAAGATGAACATCTTCATGTCAAATTCAGTGATTAAAATCTATGAAATCAGCTAAGCTGAGTTTAAATCCAATTAAATTAAATTGCTTTCTTTTTATAAAGTGTGTCGTTTTTTTTCCCAAATATTATTTTTTGTTCAAATCAAAGGGATGTGACTCTGTCTGGACGAAGACAGAGTTACATCCCTTTTTCAAGATAGTGGCCATTTGAAAATAATTCTGACCAGGACAAACTATTTTCTAGGAGAAATTAAATCGAATTACATTTTATTCTTCTTAATAAGATGCTGCAAACGATCTACAAGAAAAATGCGACAAATTAAATTGAATAATATAGCTCTGATTATAATGTCAGCTTGTGTATAATTAATCTTATACAATGAATTAGATATTTTCATATAATTGATTTTGAAAAACAATGTATGTTTAAATAAGAGTAGGTAATTGGCCAAATGTATATAGTTTTTCGAACTTTGGAACTTTCTAATCAAACTTGGGAACTTTCGAATCAAACTTGGGAACTTTTGAATTGAACTTGGGAACTTTCGAATTGAACTTAAAAATATTTATCTTGACTTGGGATCCTGAACGGAATTTCAAACTAAATTCTTTACTTAATCCCCCAGTGCAAATTGTTCGCTAGAGAAGATCAGGTTTGAAACTCCAGAAATTCACATGAACCCATGAACTAATGATTAACAGCGTTTTTTTTTTTTTTTTTTTTTTTTTTTGTCTGGTGCTTCGAACAGGCGTGTTCAGGCTTGCTGGTTGTTCAACTCGCCCTGGCTGATGTGAGGATCCTGTGAGACAAAGGAACCGCACCAGCATGTGCTTGCATGTGCACGATAGAATTGGTGTCGGCTTGCCTGCACGCCGTGTATCCGACAATTTGGTGAACATTCACTTCTAAACAACAGTCAGTTAACAATGCATGAGTATAATATAAATTAACCTATCGTGGCTGACGAAATGAGAACAATCTACCTCTATGAAATGTAATGTGAACAAACATCTTGTTTCACAACTCCCCACTTAAGATGCCCCTAATTCACAATCGTCTCAGTTGCAATGTATGTTGTTTGGGGTGAATTGTAAAAAAACCCAACAAATTATTCACCCTAGATATTTGTGGTATAAAAAGAAAACAGTATCTATGGATAGACTAAAAAGGGCTTTTCTAGACACAATAACACAAGAGCCCCATAGACTTTGCATCAACCCACTCTTACACCTTTAAAATCGCATTTACCCCCAAAAGACACTTATATCACCGCCACACGTAGTGGTCAGCAAGTAAATTGGCCCAAAAGACTGTGCAAGACTTTATATATATAGAATAATGGAGATTATGTATCTGTCTTAAGCTGAAACTATATTATTAGTTTTGATCGCTCTCTTTTTATATCTACTCCTCAGTTCCTATATATACTCATTCCAAAACTTCACCAAACATCACGCGTTTTTCAAATTTACATAATTAATTTGTTTTTAAAGCTTCTAATAAATTAATATTCGCAAATATACACTCATGATTGTTTTTGTCAGATTTCCAGATGTATTTAAAATATTTTCCTCGATAATAATAATCTTAATAAAAATTATAAATAGAATTAATAAAAGAAATTGTTTTTTTAAAATCTGTATAATTGAGTTACGTAATTAAATTAGATTGTAATGGAATATGATGGAACATTTGGTTACTCGCTCTCTAATTATCCGAAGGCACAAAAAGTTCTATTTCAAGAAAGAGAGAGAGAGAGAGAGAGAGAGAGAGAGAGAGAGAGAGAGAGAGAGAGAGAGAGAGAGAGAGATGGACACAAGACAGGAGCGCGTTATTTGATTAATAACATGTAAACAACACATTCTCTGAGATTTATCATACGAGTTGCTAAAAAATTATATATTTTCTTTGATTTTTTTTATTGAAACGCTTTATTTTAATCTTATTAGAAATTATGTTTTAAAGCATAAATTTATTGAATCAAGTAGTAGTAGTAGTAGTAGTAGTAGTCATGACGATGGTGGTAGTAGTAACATCAGTACGAATAGTCAACATGTTGCTGATAGTAGTTGTTGTTGATGTTATTATCGCAGTACGAATAGTCGATTATCATGGTAGTAGTTATTGTTGATGTAGTAATGATAGTACTAGTAGTTATATTGTTGATAGTTGGTGAAAATGTTACAGTATTAGTACAAACAGTTGTGCTACGTGGTTGTAGTCATTGATGGTAGTAGTTGTAAGAACAAAAAAAAACACATTTTACTGAGCAATTAAATAAAACAACTAGCATATTTTTTGCTAGTATACAGAAATACTTTTCATAGAAAATCCAAAGACATTTTTCGGTGCTTCTGTAGTTTCACAATGACAATAAAATATTTAAAGAAATGTATAAACTTTGTTATGTACTTACGTGTTAGCTGAAAATATGATTGTACAGAAAAAATTAGGTTCATCCAGTATTTATTAAATTATAAGAAAGAGAAAGTAAAAAAAAACGATCTTAAGTTTCGTTAGACATTTTCACTTATGAAAAAGACAAGGGAGATAACTCAAATTTGGTTTACTGGTTTAACAAAAATGGCTACCGAATGATAAAATCGTTTTTAATTTTTAATTTAATAAATACTGGATGAGTTTGTGTAATTTTTGGTGTTCAGTTTTCTTGTAAGCTACCACGTTAGTACATAATAAAGTTTATACATTTCTTTAGCCATTTTTTCTAAGAGAGGCATAACATGTCGTACCTAAACAGCAGAAGCATTCATTTTTCCAAAAATACTTTTCACGAAAAAGTCAAAAACATTTTTACCCCAAAATACTTTTCATAGGAAAGCAAGAACATATTTTCTATCATAAAAAATTCTGTAAACTAAATACACATAATTTTTAATTTTGTATTTTTGTTCTTTCCAACTGCTACATTTACAAAAATACCCTTTTCTCTATCGGCTTTCCGCCTAAGCAGGGGATGATGTAACATTCATAAATAATGACATTTGTCTTCTCTCTCGGAGAACTGCTCCTGTTTGACGATTTGGTTACACACTGACCAATCAGCTTGCAGGGTGCATTTATTTCATCTGTCCCCTGGAGAACTACTTCAGTTCCTTTGGGAATCACGGACGGTCAGCAGAGAGTTTCTTGAAAGCAACTAGAAGGGTCTCGTCTTCGTCTCTCCTGCTTGGATTCCCGAGCATCGACTATCTTCACTCGAAGAGAACCTTCTCGTATACTTTCGGCAACCAAAGAACCTTCTTATTTCATTTCTTCACTTGGACACTGTCCAACTTTCGTCAACCTATACAAAACGGCGTAGGTAACTTTAATAAATACTTGTTCGTTGTTGTTCTTAAAAGACGTTTTGTTTTTCCTTTCGTGTGACCTTCTCGTTGTTATCAATAATATTATTGGTGCTGGTCTTAATACTCTCTGCTAAGAAAAGGTCCTATACGCCATCAGAGTTCTCAATGAAGAGCCAGAATATACATTTACTGTTAACTTTTAAGATATAGTTTTTCGCTTCAAGAAAAAATGGTCTTGTGATTTCAGAGATCACATTTCCTCGTCTCCATCGAAGGGTGCCCCCCTCCCCTGACATATAAGCCCAGTACACGTTCTCCATCTCCAAGCCGCACTGGGTCCTTGCACTTCAGGCTCAACCATCACTTTCGCTGAATTGACATCTGCATTGATGTAAATGTTGATGAGGTTAGCCAATGTCGCTTTTTTGATGGTTACTTCCGGGGATAACACATCACTGACGATAGTCTTCATGATCTGTGTCGCCACATTCAACCCAAAACCCAGACTGGTTAGGCAGTATCTCTTGCCGCAAAATACCACCGTCTGGAATGACCATAACGTTTTGTCGACCCGCACATGCAGATAGGCCTTTCTCAGATCAAGCAATGATACATTCGATCATTTCTGGCGGCACTCCCTTAACTTGCTCACACAAATACGTCGGTATCAGTTGTGTAAGCCTCGATATATTGATTGAGCTGATGGTAGTCCATGACTGATCGCACCTTTGACTTGTAATGTTAAACCACTGCCATTAAAGAGATAAGACCTTTTGAAGGCCCACTCTCTTGTTTGGGGTACGGAACAAACCAGTCATCTTTGATCCAGACATCAAGCTCCTGTTCATATGCGACTCTAACGTTTGCGGCTACAGGGTACTTTGTGACGCCATTCTGTAGCTTGGTTGATACTTTATTATCCGTCCATTTCCATGACGCAGTCCAGATCTTTAGGCGTTGGTCGAACTCTACCTTGAAGTCTGGCCGATCAATGCAAAGTGCGGCACACACAGGTGCCTTAGCGAATTTCACAGTCCCAGCTGGTGTAATGAGAACACCACCCAGTGCCTTAATAGCAGTAGGTTAAACCCCAATATGTCTTTCTGCGTCACCAGGCCATTGATCTCAGCAGCTGCACCAGAGTTTGTGCTACTTCTTACTAGTGCTACTCAATAGCACGCATGCGTCTCATTGATGCTCCTCCTTCCTCCTCATCATCCTCCTCCAGGTACAGCATAACCTTGCACTTACTATGGTACAGGAGCAACCTGAATCCAGAAGCGCTGAGCAAGACATTTAGTTGAGATAAACTCGGATGATTGGTTACACCTCGTTTACATCTTGTCCAGAGAGCCGAGCGGTATGACATCTTCTTTCCTGAATCGTTTCTCAGACAGCTTGAGGCCCTGTGTCCGATCTCACCACACTGGAAGCACCATATGTGTTCCCGTCTTTTGTCCATGCAATCCTTTGCAATGTGACCATTCAATCCATAGTGGAAGCAATTCACTTTGACATGTGGGTCCGGCCTCTGCGGATTTGTAAGGTCACTCTGGGCGGCCATTACAACATGCTCCCCAAGTTTTGCTTAATCCCTGATGATGGCTCATGCACACTCAAGCAACTGTTCAATTGGCGTCGCTTCTATGCTAATGAATGCCCTCAGGAGTTGCTTCACTCGAACTGGGAGTCCGACCACAAATGTGTATACAAAAGTCTGTCCAGGCAACCCTCCAAACAGAAACGCGGCAAAGAAGAAATAAGAGGGCTCTAATGAAACCATGTACACACTAACTAAGTTATAAACTACTACAAACTTAAGACGTTCGTTTTGGCTATCAAATATTCTGTTGCCTAAGACACGTATCACTCAAGATTAGTACTTCTCACTCGACACAATTGCGTAGTTCTAACTCACCTTTCATTAAAGGTCACGAAAGAGAGTTTCACCTTCTCAGCCCTAATGTGCACCTTCATTAAATGTTTGAAGGCTGAGAAAAGTAAAGGTCTCATTCTCATAAACCACGTTCATACGCATCGACTACCTCTCTCATAACTGCTAGTAGACTCAAAATAATATAACGTTTTTCCCTATCTGTTGTCGTAGCCAAATTTCTACAGACATTAATATGTTCCAGTTCAAAAAACCTCACATTAAGTATGCAAACAATGAAACCGTTGATTAACCTGACTAACGGCAATACGATAGGGCAATGGAGGAAAACGTGACCCAGAGTCTCGACTGTACAACCACGCCTTTTGCCAATCTACGACTCCAGCTAAATCAATTTTTTCACCGACCCAAAGGGTATTTCTTATCATAAGCCAGACCAGAGATGCCTCTTCATTATTTAAGCATCTTAACCCTAACCCCATGCATTATTGAGCGAACCATTTGTCTAACCGAACCCCTCACTTATATCATCTCGGATGGACACCCTCACCATAATATGATATAATGCTTTTCGGTATCAGAGAGGTTTCCTTTCATCCTTTATAAGAACTTCAGTGTTTGTCGACACTCGCGATAAGAGGAGCCCTCACCTCAGGGAAACCGGTATGCCTGGTAAGTGCACGCTTTTCAAGCCACCGTTTCTCTCACTAGGTGTACATATTTAATCCAGGTAGTAAAGCCGAAGCGTATGTTGAATATCAGAAGGATGAAGGTAACAGATCTTGCAACGAACCATAGGAGCCTTATTAAGTCATAGAAACCCAAAAGAGCCCCCTGTAATTCAAGAGTGGAAGGACTGATAGACGATATAGGATGAGCGAATATATATACGAAACGCACACGTCTGCCTTCGGGACTATAGTCGAGCTACAGTCTTAATCACTTTCAATACTTCCGACCAATTTTTCTCTGGCTGAAGGTCAGGACTAAACCAGACATCGCGTAGCTTACATGACCTGTCTGTCCAGCTAAAGGGTCCCTGTAGGGATACACCCTTCCAGGCAACAATGCGCACGCCACAGACTTGTCGCAGTTGATCTTGACCCTTGTTCTCATTTCATACGATCTGGTTTTTCTCTGTTAACGACTCTAATCTTGGCACTGCTCAGTAACGTCGTCGGCATAGGCAGCGTATTTTAACAAGGTGTATGCACCTGTCAAAGTGATCCCTCATAGGACCGGATTCACTCTAAGCGTGTGAAGGAAGGGTTCCAACACAAGCGCATAAAGCATAGGTGAAAGCAGACATCCTTGACGAATAGATATGGACATATTTAAGGGCTTCGACTTCAAAACATTCACTTCCACCAGTGCATCGGGGGTTCGCATACAAGAGGCGAATCCAGGATCGAATCCCGCAGCCGAGAGAACAGCCTCTAAGTACCGATGATTAACCCTATCAAACGCTTTAGACTGATCTAAATTGATCAATGCGGCTTCAGTGTCGACTTTCTCAATAATCAAGTATCCTGGATAGTCCTACCCTTCACAACACAAGTCTGTTCGGGGTAAATAAGACGAGGCAGGACAACCTGCTAAACTCTTGGCCAAAATCTTTAAGTCAATGTTTAACATCGTTAAAGGTCGAAAATTACTAACTAATTCCATCCCCAGCAGCTTCATAAAGTCAGCAAGGGTACAAAGATTTGCGCCAGCCTTAAATACAGTTCGTAGGGAAAACAATCAATCTCAGACGACTTATCCACTGACCTGTTTCAGAGCCTCCAAAACTTCGTCCTCTTTTATATGAGTAAACTATATTATGCAAACTTGGACACTCTAATACTCATACATCGACTCTTCTAATTATGAACAGGTCAATGTAAAGTGAGAGCTGCGCTTACCGGTCTAAGTCCATATTCTGTCACTGGGCTTCTCAGTTCGGAATTTATCTATAAGATTAAACTTATTGATAAACTCGTGAAATGCTAAGGCATCCCGATAAAGGTTAATACCCATATTAGAATTCTCTCCGTGATCTAAATTAGGATCCAGAACAGCGTTCCAGTCTCCCGCTAAGATAACTGTTCGAGAAGTATTCATTCACTGCTCGATTCGCCGAAAAAATGAAGTAAGCTCAGAATGGTCATTGGGAGCATAAACCCCAATAAGTCGAAATGCCTTATCCTTTATAGTAACATTCAAAACACAAAGTCCGGATAAAAAACAACCGACGCATCTAAAGTACGTTTAACTAGCTAGACTACACCCCTTGTAGAATAGAGATGTTTTTGGACTAAATAATTTCGTCAACAATTTTCACAGTCTGAATTATATGTCTTCACAACGCCTGAAATACGATACAAAAGTAACCTCATTGTCCAGATCGTAGTTGAAAGTCTTAATAGTGTTCCAAATTGTGTTCTGATAGGACACACTTTCGTTACTACCATTGTACCACCCATTTGACAATTTGAATACTTTCTGCTGTTGTTGTTTAGTCTGAATGAAAATCCCTTTGAACCTTTTATTTTGTGCAAGCTGTTCTTTCTGTAATTCCAATCCTTCTGCTTCTATTTTATTTTGAATGCCTGTTTTCGAAATCCTCCATTTTTTATTCCGTCACTTGAAATAACTGACTTTTCCATATATATATATATATATATATATATATATATATATATATATATATATATATATATATATATATATATATATATATATATACTTTTTTGAATTCACACGTCATCTTTACTTACTGTGAGATTGAGATAAGTTCGTAACTTCTCAGTAGAAAGTAAAAATAAGTTCGTACGAGCTTATTTATTTTGTTTCTGTTTAATGAAAGAAAATCGACGGACCTTTTTTAGTTGGTTTATCTTGCGTTTTCATTCGCTGTTGAAACGTGATTTTTCAAACTTTATTTTGAAACTAATTCGTTCTACTTAGAAAACGTTGTCGTTTTCTTTAATTCTTTTCGTGACGTTGGAGTTTTTTTTCTCAGAATTAACACTTTGATTGCTTTAACTTCTTTCCCTCTTGTTAAACAAAAAACAAGAGCATACAATTAAATTCTTTTTTTGTATTCAATTGTAGACATAACCCCGAGTTTTCAGTTTCTAAAGTCAGTTTCTTAAGTCCGGTTTATTTTCGTGTTTTGAATCAATTCGAATTTCTTGTTGTCAAAGTCGTGCGAGATACGTTTGAAAGAAAAAATGTTGGACTGAATAAATTCGAGTATCTTGTCTCCAGGTTTGTGGAATGTAGATTTCGAACCCTTGCTGCCAGTATGTGCGACACAGGTTTGGGTAATGTTCGAATAAATTCTCAACGTTAGTGTTGTAGATGTAGTTCTCTGTAGGGTTGTGGCATTGTAAGTCTCAATGCATTGCAGGCCGGTAATAATCAATATAAACACAGTGGTATAATTAACTAAAGTGTATAAACAGAACTATGTTACAGAAGTATGCGTCATGATTCTGGAGCCATAACTGCCACCAATAGCGACCACGACGTTTAGATATAACTGTATTTATTGTGTCTGGGTAAGTTTATTTATTCGTGAAATCAATCTCTGTTTGTCTTAGTCCTGTTTACCTTCTTGTTGGAAACAGTCCTATGTTGTCCCTATCTTTAAAAATGCTGGTGATCGGTCTAACCCACGTAAGTATCTTCCTGTTAGTCTCCTCTCTATTATAAGCAAGAGTTTTTAAATGTTGGTCAACGGCAACTTTGTAAATTTTTTGAAAAGTTTATGCCTCTTTAGTAATATTCAGTATGGCTTTCGTGGTTTTAGTTCAACTGCTGCTCTTTTAACTGTTGTCACTAAGCGTATCTGTCGGTTTATGGATAATTCAAGAGAGGATAGCACCATTGCGCTTGACCATTCGAAAGCGTTCAACATGGTATTAGTAGTAAGCTTTTTTTACATTATTAAGTCTTTTCTTTATGATCGAAGCTTAATAGTAACTCTTGATGGTGTCTTCTAATTTTTTTCTCTCCTATCAATACTGGTGTCCTCCAGGGCTCTATTCTATCCAAACACTGTTTCTTCTCTATATCAATGATCTTCCAGAAAATATTATTCAGAAGATTAACAGCTGGTGTTGCTTCTCGCTTTGAGATAGTTGAAATATGCAACTGATCTAGAAGTTGACCTGGGTTCGGTTGTGGATTGGGGTACAAAATAGCTTGTTACTTTTAATCCTGTTAAGACTCAGCTCGTGTCTTTCAAACGTACGTGTGCCCTTTTCTTCTTGAAAATTTCATGGCTGGCTTTATTCGTGAGGATAAATTCTGAAACTTTCTTTCTTTCTCATCCAATCTTTCTTGGAGTTCTATACATTTGATCCATTGCTCTTTCTGCTTCTTGTAAAGTCGGTTCTCTCTATCGCTCAAAACTTTCTCACACCTGAGGCTATTCTCTATCTCTACAAATTTACTATCAGACAAGGTATGAAGTATTGTTATCATATTTGGACTGGTGAATTTCTGTCACTATTGAGGGTTTTTGATAAGGTGCAGAAACGTATCTCTAATTTGATTGTCCCTACCCTTTCTTCTTCTCTGCACTCTCTCTCTCTCTCACAAACGTGATGTTGCTAGTCTCAGTCTTTTCTATAAATACTATACTGGCATGTGTTATTCAGAATTGCCTGATTTAATTCCTACTTCCTTTGTTCCAGTTTGTTTGACTTGTTTGTTTTAGTGGTCTCTATCAATTCGCTGTTTTAATACAGTTTCATATTCCCGTTGCTTCTTTTCAAAAACTGCAGGCTTGTGGAACTTTCTTCCTGCTGACTGTTTTTCTCCTACCTATAGCCTTGGTCTTTTGAAGACTAAGGCCAATAAGCATCTTCTGTCTTTGCGGTAATCATCTTTCGTTCTTGTTAGCTCCTTACATAAAATGGCTTCATGCATTGTCTGGAGCAATTTCCATTTAAAATAATTTTTAATTTTAGTATGAATTATTTCATTCCATCTTTTCATGGTTTATTTTCCTTTTACAGATATGGATGGTATGTTATGACTGTTGATATATACTTTATATTATAATATATACTAGCTCTCCCGATCCGGCGTTGCCCAGAAGTATTTTTACGTTCATATTTATTTTAGTATGAATTATTTTGATGATTCTTTTTGTTTTATAGATATGGAAGAAGAACTTTTGGCTTTTTTAGTCAGTATGGAATTAAATATCCAAAGCCGACAACATTTTTTGGAAATCTTATGGAAGTAGGTCAGAAAGTAAGTATTTTAATTTTAAAGAACTTACTATACCAGTTTTGAATATTTTATAGCTCTTTTGTTTCTGATTGAAATGACGATTAAACCTTTTGATCGCCATATGTTCTTTGCAGGGCTCACATGCAAAAGTCTATGAATTTCTTTAAATAAATAAGCATGACGTTGATTCTCATGATTATGTGTTACAGAGCCAATATTTTCGGTGAAGATAACACATAAAACTAAAAAAAAACTTGTCTTTGTTCAGTTCGTGAATTCTAGCATTTCCTGGTGCATTTATTTTTCATTGCTTACTTTTATTGTTGGTATAATGTCGACATTATCCATTTCTCACACTCATTCCTCTTAGGTACTTGGGTGCCTCACTGGCTCCACCAGCAAAAAAATGAAGTGCACAGGATGCTATCGCGACTCGTTGAAAAACATGGTTCTGATCTTTTTTGGATCACCGATAGCAACTATTAAAATTGTTTATGTTTTCACCCATTCCTTCTTCAACACAAGTGACAAATGTTTATTTTTCAATCCAACTCCTAACACGTAATATGTCAAAACACATTCCATTTAATTTAAAAAATTACACTCAAATGTTAACCTCTATTTCATCAGCCTATTTTCTAAGCCAAACTCTTCTCATTATCGTAATAGGTATTACAAATTTTCAGGGCTAATCTCGTTATATATATATATTTGTAGAGAACTGAATGTAAGTCTTCCATATATATATATATATATATATATATTTGTGTTATAGTGGAATAATTCCAGGAGGAAATCCGGGTATGAGAGCTCAATGTAGTAAACAGAGCAATAATAAAATATAATAACACGAAATCACATAATTGTCGATGCAATAATTTATTTCAACCGTTCGGTTTTTTCAAGCATCACTCAGACAATTACATTTTTGAGACTGATAGAAAATTGAATTTCCCTACTACAGTTCCAATACAATCATAGATGGTGGTAGTAGCAACAAATTTGATACATCTTTTATAGAGAGGGGGAAAATTTAAAACTTATATTTAACTATGGCGGGCGAAGGGGAGGGATCTTTAAGTTAATCAACTAAAAACTGCCATGTCAAAATTATGACACATACGACTTGGCGATATCAACCATATAGGCAATTTTACTCACGCGCATACACAAAACTAAATACGCACACATCATATGCGCACTCACATACATAATCTCACTCGCACATTATCATAATCACATACGCAACTTTTATTCATCTCTAGCCAGAATGCGTCCGGCGAAACTCGTGTTCTCAAATTCGGTTAGAGAAAAGAAAGAAAAAAAGAGAAAGAAAGAAACAATTAACAGGCACAGAGAAGATATAGACAGACCGCGTGTCATAAATTCTCAGTCCGTCTGGGTTCCAAGAAAGGGAATCTAATTGAAATAAGATTACACGCACATACATATATGTATACATACAAATCCATACGCACATACACACACATATATACACATACACACCCACACATATACATATCTATACACATATACATATACACACATATATACATATATATATATATATATATATATATACATATATATACATACATGAATACACCTATATATATCTCTGAATCTATTTGAAATATTGACTAAATGCATACGCATGTAGTTGTTCACACATGTAAACATACATACACATACATACACACACACATATATACATATACGCACATATACACACATATACATACGCACACATACATATATATCCACACACCTACACACAACATTTACATAACACTCTATATTCTTACTGATGTAATATGAGTTCTAAAAATTAGTCTTACCTTATTTATATTTTAGATTAATTTGATAATCTATTATTATAAATATCATGCGGGGGGGGGGGTTATCGTACCTAATGTTATTCAATTTGGTATCTTCACCGTTGTAATTCTAGAGGCCCATCGGATTACTAATTCAAGTCTAATAATGTCTATTGGTAATATTTGACATTTATACTTATATTAATTCAAAAACTAGTGTATTACCTGCAGAAAAAATTTTCATACCACTATCTTATTTTAAGTAAATAATAAATATCCGCGTACACACAAATACTATATATCACCAAGTCAGTAAATCTGTGTCTATCACAGATATTATTATAAATATTATGGGGGGGGGGGGGTTTACCGTAAGTAATGTTATTCAATTTGGTATCTTCACCGTTATAAGTCTAGAGGTCTATCGGATTACTAATTCAAGTCTAATAATGTCTAGTGGTAATATTTGGCATTTATACTTATATTAATTCAATAACCGCAGAATTTTTTTTTTTTTTTTTTTTTTTTTTTTTTTTAAAAAAAACACTATCTTATTTTAAGTAAATAATCTGAATAAATAAATATTTCAAAATACCATTATATACGCATACACACAAATACTATATATCACCAAGTCGGCAATTCTGTGTCTATAGCAGATATTATTATAATGTTGGTGGTGGGGGGGGGGGGTTACCTTAAATAATGTTATTTAATTTGGTATCTTCACCGTTATAAGTCTAGAGGTCCATCGGATTACTAGTCGTTGATTATTTTAAATTTATATTTATGTCTGCACTTAGCCATAAGTTCATCTCGTTTATTTAAAAATAAGAATCCTAAAATATGATCGAAATAACCTCTTAAATAAACGAGATGAACTTATGGCTAAGTGCAGACATAAATATAAATTTAAAATAATCAACGACTAGTAATCCGATGGACCTCTAGACTTATAACGGTGAAGATACCAAATTAAATAACATTATTTAAGGTAACCCCCCCCCCCCCCACCACCAACATTATAATAATATCTGCTATAGACACAGAATTGCCGACTTGGTGATATATAGTATTTGTGTGTATGCGTATATAATGGTATTTTGAAATATTTATTTATTCAGATTATTTACTTAAAATAAGATAGTGTTTTTTAAAAAAAAAAAAAAAAAAAAAAAAAAAAAAAAAAAAAATTCTGCGGTTATTGAATTAATATAAGTATAAATGCCAAATATTACCACTAGACATTATTAGACTTGAATTAGTAATCCGATAGACCTCTAGACTTATAACGGTGAAGATACCAAATTGAATAACATTACTTACGGTAAACCCCCCCCCCCATAATATTTATAATAATATCTGTGATAGACACAGATTTACTGACTTGGTGATATATAGTATTTGTGTGTACGCGGATATTTATTATTTACTTAAAATAAGATAGTGGTATGAAAATTTTTTCTGCAGGTAATACACTAGTTTTTGAATTAATATAAGTATAAATGTCAAATATTACCAATAGACATTATTAGACTTGAATTAGTAATCCGATGGGCCTCTAGAATTACAACGGTGAAGATACCAAATTGAATAACATTAGGTACGATAACCCCCCCCCCCCCCCCGCATGATATTTATAATAATAGATTATCAAATTAATCTAAAATATAAATAAGGTAAGACTAATTTTTAGAACTCATATTACATCAGTAAGAATATAGAGTGTTATGTAAATGTTGTGTGTAGGTGTGTGGATATATATGTATGTGTGCGTATGTATATGTGTGTATATGTGCGTATATGTATATATGTGTGTGTGTATGTATGTGTATGTATGTTTACATGTGTGAACAACTACATGCGTATGCATTTAGTCAATATTTCAAATAGATTCAGAGATATATATAGGTGTATTCATGTATGTATATATATGTATATATATATATATATATATATATATGTATATATGTGTGTATATGTATATGTGTATAGATATGTATATGTGTGGGTGTGTATGTGTATATATGTGTGTGTATGTGCGTATGGATTTGTATGTATACATATATGTATGTGCGTGTAATCTTATTTCAATTAGATTCCCTTTCTTGGAACCCAGACGGACTGAGAATTTATGACACGCGGTCTGTCTATATCTTCTCTGTGCCTGTTAATTGTTTCTTTCTTTCTCTTTTTTTCTTTCTTTTCTCTAACCGAATTTGAGAACACGAGTTTCGCCGGACGCATTCTGGCTAGAGATGAATAAAAGTTGCGTATGTGATTATGATAATGTGCGAGTGAGATTATGTATGTGAGTGCGCATATGATGTGTGCGTATTTAGTTTTGTGTATGCGCGTGAGTAAAATTGCCTATATGGTTGATATCGCCAAGTCGTATGTGTCATAATTTTGACATGGCAGTTTTTAGTTGATTAACTTAAAGATCCCTCCCCTTCGCCCGCCATAGTTAAATATAAGTTTTAAATTTTCCCCCTCTCTATAAAAGATGTATCAAATTTGTTGCTACTACCACCATCTATGATTGTATTGGAACTGTAGTAGGGAAATTCAATTTTCTATCAGTCTCAAAAATGTAATTGTCTGAGTGATGCTTGAAAAAACCGAACGGTTGAAATAAATTATTGCATCGACAATTATGTGATTTCGTGTTATTATATTTTATATATATATATATATATATATATATATATATATATATATATATATATATATATATATTTTTGATTTAAATGCTGAATAAATTATGATGTCATAGGAAACTAAAGTTTGATCAATGCAAAATATATTTAAAAAAATCAGATTATTTTAATAAAATATGAGAAATGAAAAACAATTTTAATTAACTCAAAATATATAATTTATAAAAAAACTGTTATTTTTAGTTTTGTTCAAATTTGTTTGTTTTTGAATTTCAGCGTTTATAAATTCTAATTGAAACATTTTGTATTTTTAAATTATTCAATTTCTATACTTCTTTTTATACTAGGGTTTTACTCATATATTTTTTGACTGGAAGAAGAAATATGGCGACTGTTACGGGTAAGGTTTTTTTCAGTACAAATTATTTTGATGAATTAAGCAATAAAACACATTTTAACTCAATAAAAATTGGTAAAAATAGATAGAAATTAAATTCGGATCAAGAGAAGAATAGGGACCCCAGATCATTAACACAAGACGCGGGACATATTTTGGAAGTCACCGGTTGACCTCGCAATACACGTGGTCTCTATTTACAAAACACTTGTAAATAGATCTTTTATTTATGTTATATATTTATGCAGTATATTTCGGAATTTTTTTTTATTTACTAAATAAAAAACAAATTTTAAACGCAATTCTATATTTCGTGTTGTGTATTTTAAGAAAAAGTGGATACTTTTTTTTCTTTTCGTAGGGAGGCGAGTAACTAGCGAAGTTTTATTTATTTGTTTATAATTGTTGCTTAAAGAAAAAAAGGAAAAAACTTCACGAGGGCAGAAATGGGGGGGGGGTATGAAATATTGGTGCTTCTTGCTTAAAAGTCCGAAAAAAAGATTTCTTTCTCTCTTAATGTTTAAGAGGTAAATAAGGGGCAGTAACTCTTATCAACTGTTGTTATTACATGTAACGTAATTTACAGAAAATTAATTAATAATAAATGAACAACAAAGTATACATAAATGGAAAATTTAAGAATTTATTGTGTTTATACTTGGGTTTTATACTAAATGAATTTATCAAATATACTGTTACGTCTAATAGACATTTTACTTGCACAGTACAATGGAAGCCATCAGTTTTCACTCGTGATGGCACAAGTCGCATGTTATGCCCACAATTGCAGGTTTCTTCTCCAGAAATAAGTCCATGCGCTTGCAAAAAATCAATCTGTTTTGCTTTTTCTGAAGTAAAATAGAGTACGTCTTCAAACTGGAACAATTTCAGATCCATGATTTCAATTTAAGAGAATATCAGGCTTGATAGAAATTAAATATAAAATCTGGCTCAAAATTACAATTAAGTTACATGTAATAACAACAGTTGATAAGAGTTACTGCCCCTTATTTACCTCTTAAACATTAAGAGAGAAAGAAATCTTTTTTTCGGACTTTTAAGCAAGAAGCACCGAAATATTTATCACCGTACTTAAGTAATCTTTCGTTTTGTAGGGAAAAATCAAGCTTCCCAAAAAGGGGCACTCTGGATCTTACCTCAGTTTAGAAGGATTTTTCCATACTACACATTGCTCCTAGCCTGAGGAGGCAAAACGGATGATTACGCAAGTTATTTTAATAAATAAACGAAATATATACGCTTTTTAAAAAATCGGCTGACTTGTAATCTTTCGTTTTGCCTCCCCACGAGGGCGGAGTTAGACTTCAAAAATCAGTTTCTAAACGAAAGCAATTTAAAATTTATGAAGTTTTTTCTTTTTTTTTCTGTAAGCAACAATTATAAACAAATAAATAAAACTTCGCTAGTTACTCGCCTCCCTACGAAAAGAAAAAAAAGTATCCACTTTTTCTTAAAATACACAACACGAAATATAGAATTGCGTTTAAAATTTGTTTTTTATTTAGTAAATAAAAAAAAATTCCGAAATATACTGCATAAATATATAACATAAATAAAAGATCTATTTACAAGTGTTTTGTAAATAGAGACCACGTGTATTGCGAGGTCAACCGGTGACTTCCAAAATATGTCCCGCGTCTTGTGTTAATGATCTGGGGTCCCTATTCTTCTCTTGATCCTTAAATTCAAAGACCTCAAGATAAAGAATGGGATAAGTAAAGCAATACTTCAGTTTCATGATGTATTTTTCTTTGAAGTTGAGATGAAGACGCTAAATAATTGATAAAGTTTTGAGGTTGGCTGATTTTGATTTGCACACATATCATTTAATTCCCGACTTGTTACAGAAATAAATTAAACAAAAGCATATTTTTATTATTTTTATTCTTTATTTAGTCAATGTAATTATAATTCAGTGTTTTCATCCTTTTGCAGAATATCATTTATTTCCCAATTTGTTACAGAAATAAACTTTTTGGAAAGGTATATCTTTTATCAATTTTTTTCTTTTTGGATCAATGTAATTACAATTCAGTATTTTTATTTTTTTCAGAATATTTTTTGGCTCTGTACCCAATTTGGTCATCACTGACCCTGAAATTATTGGAGAAATCATGGTAAAAAGTTTCTCCAATTTTACAAACCGGCCCGTAAGTAATTCTTTTTGTTTCTAACTTCAATCAGGTTTGAAAGATATTGTAATATTTACCAAATCTAATTTATTTGTATAGAAGGTCAGAATTGTGGAAATGGAAGAAAGAAGAATGTGTTATATCTTCGATGTGGAGGGATTCTCTCTGCAAGTGAAAATTAGCATTTGAAATCATGATAAAAAGTTTCTCCAATTTTACAAACCGGCCCATGAGTAATTCTTTTTGTTTCTAACGTCAATTAATTATTGTTGAGATAAGAAAAATCTCAATAGTTCGGCAAGTCTTAATGACAAAACAGAAATTTTGAATTGAGCCTCGAAAAACGCGTGTATAATCGATCTACAGGCGCACATTTTGGCTGACTTTACTTTATATATTATATAAAAACTTTTCGATGATCAAGTTATAAATAAAGTAAAACGTCTTCATTATTTATGAATGTCTTTCTTTGCTTCTAATCTCAATATATTTTTATATTTGCCAAATTTAATTTAGTTGTATAGAAAGTCTGAATGACGGAAATGGGAAGTAGAATCTGATATGTATCTACAAGTGAAGATTTGTATTTTCGCTCTTCACCTTGGAGACTATCATTCAAAAGACATTAGAATTTGCGAGTAGAAATAACAGAAAATATGGCAAAGGCAGTGAATAGAGCTCCCTTAATTCGTGCTGCATCGGATTGTTCTTCTTCAGTTAGTTGCTGGTAAACTGCAAAAGAAATTTTCTACTTAAGCTGACTTTACTACCGGGGTTTGAAAAAGTCTTAAATTTCAAGTGTAAAAATAAATTTCCTGATACTACCATTTGCTGCTGATAGCAAAGATTGCCAGCCATCTGAAAAAATATTCCTAGTCGGATGAAGTATTTTCTGAAAGTAATTAACTCAAATTAAATGCTATTGTTCTTAATACGTTTAACGAACCAAAATGGTTAGACATAATCAAATATTGATTTTGTAGGACGAAAGCTATCGATGACAAATTTCGAAAAATAGATAAGCTTCATTTTATTATATATATATATGAATAATGGACACAATATATTTTGAATTATTTTAAATATGGATTATTTGAGTAATAATTCATAGGCTTATTACTGGTATTATTGTTATTAGGATGTTTTTATCATGAAGTGAGATTTTGTTACAAAGAAATTTTTAGTCAACCTAGATATGGTAACTATATCATATTTGCTTAATAATATACAAGTAAATGTGTGTTTTCATTTTTATTTTCTTTCTTCAAATATTTTGATATTCTTTCAGATAACCTTTTCAGTAGATGAGTACAGTTCAAACATGCTAATCGTAGCCAAAGATGATCACTGGAAATATCTTCGAACTGTCTTGGCACCATCTTACAGTTCTAAAAAAATGCGTGAGGTTGGTATGACAAAAATAGCCCTTTAAAACTTATTCACTTTGCGAGAAGTAATAAATCCAACATGAGAATTAAATTAGTTGAATAATTATGGTTAATTATTGAGACAAGTTAATATTATACGACAAATTAACTGAATTAATTATGGTTATACAGACTCAGTCTCCGAGAAAAGATGACATTATCAAATGAGTAGAAATCATTTAAACTTATGAAGAAATGCTATATGAGAATTAAATTAGTGGAATCAATTAATTATGGTTAATTATTGAGACAAGTTAATATTATATAACAAATTAACTGAATTAATTATGGTTATACAGACTCAGTATCCGAGACAATAATTTTAGTATAAAAGATGACATTATCAAATGAGTAGAAATCATTTAAATAACATCAAAACGATAAGAAAATAAATGAACGATTTTTATCTGATCCCATTTTTAATTTGAATGGATTTTTTAATTTCAGATGATTCCATTGGTTGAAAATGTCCTGAAGACATTTGAAAAAAACTTAAATAAAATTGCAGATAGCAAGGAAGCAACAGATGTCACCATGTGAGTATATTTCTCTATTTTAATCATTTACTTTCAAACAAAATATAGACAAAATAATATTTAAAACTATTCAATAGAAACAATGGTTTATAATTGACTTGAAAATCTGAAAACCAAAAGTTGCTGTAAATTTGGCCCAATTATCATCTTCTATATAAAATTGAATGTCTGTATGTTTGTGTGTGTGTGTGTGTGTGTGTGTGTCCTATAGAAAAATGTTAGAGAATATAGATACAATATAAAAGTGTATTCTTATGTAAAATTCACAGAGTAAGTTGATGGGCGCATTCTTGAATGTATAAACCCACCCCTTAGGGGTCCATGGGGCAGATTTCATCAGGGGATGGGGGTCGGTTTCAGTTATTTTTCATTATATTTTATAGTAATTTGAAATTGCTGAGTCAAATTGTAATTTAATTACGTAATAATTTGAAACAACTTTTAATTTTATTTAAAGTTTCTTAGCGTCAATTCTATTTACATGGGGGTATAAGAAACTACGCCAAGGTCCGCCACTAGCCGCCACTGCCTGCCACTCTGTATGTACACAAATACATGTACATTTTATAATATCTTATATAAGAAAAGTATTCGGCGATGTCCGGCAAATTATACCTCAAGTACATAAAAAATTTATGTTTTTTAACGAAATTTATTTGTTAGAGGATAGCTAAGGAAGAACGATAACTCACGTTTAAAAACACAATTTAGGTTTTTAAAACAAGGTTAGAGAATATACATAACATATAAAAGTGTATTCTCATGTAAAATTCACAGAGTAAGATGATGAGAGTATTCCCGAATCTATCAACCCACCCCTTAGGGGTCTATGGGGCAGATTTTATCAAGGGGTTCGGTTTCAGTTATTTTTCATTCTATTTTATAGCAATTAGAAAATGCTGAGTCATATGTTGCTTTAATTACGTAATACTTTGAGATAACTTTTAATTTCACTTAACATTTCTTAGCGTCAATTCTATTTACATGGGGAGGGGGTAAGAATCTATGCGAATGCCTGCCACTAGCCGCCATTGACCGCCATTCTGTATGTACACAAATACATGTACATTTTATAATATCTTACATAAGAAAAGTATTCGGCGTTGTCCGGCAAATTATACCTCAAGTACATAAAACAATTTATGGTTTTTAAGTAAATTTATTTGTTAGAGGATAGCTAAGGAAGAACGATAACTCACGTTTAAAACACAATTTAGGTTTGTTTAAAAAAGGTTAGAGAATATAGATAACCTATAAAAGTGTATATGACCCAGGCATGGTACTTGTGCAGTATATGACCCTGGGTATGGCACTTGTGTAGTATATGAACCGGGCCATGGTACTTGTGCAGTATATGACTCGGGGCATGATACTTGTGCAGTATATGACCCAGGCATGATTCTTGTGCAGTATATGACCCGGAGACTGGTACTTGTGCATTATATGACCCAGGCATGGTACTTGTGCAGTATATGACCCAGACATGGCACTTGTGCATTACATGACCCGGGACATTGCACTTGTGCAGTATATGAACCAGGCATGGTACTTGTGCAGTATATGATCCGGGCATGGCACTTGTGCAGTATATGACCCAGGGCATGGCACTTGTATTTTTTCTTATGTCCCGGAGCAATAAATGTAACATTACACTATTACATTTAAAGCAGATGGAACAAGAGAAGAATCATATGGGAAAAAGGGAAATAGAGGGTTGAAGGAGGGAGGGAAATAATGGGGGGGGGGCAGAGAAAAAGAGACGGCTAGAGAAAGGAAGAGAGTTGAACTTTTTATATAAAGATGTTACACACACTATTTAATTTCTACTACTTTGTTTTTTTATCGCCCCGGGCAACGCCGGGTAGCCCTGCTAGTTTGTTTTTTTTACTAAGAATGAAGACAATTCTAAAAGACATGTTTATCAATAACCAATAATCAATATTCAATCACCAAATAAAAGTTGTGATTGATTTTATTAAGTTTCTTTGTGTTTCTTTAAATCATCCTCAAAAATTTACTTTCGCTCAATTTATTTGATTGTTTGTATTTTATCCTGATCATTATTTGCTTTGTATAGTGAAATTTAGTCTTCATTCCTTCAATTCAAAACGTTGTGTTCCAAGTAAGAGAAATGTTTTTTGTTGCATAGTGAACACTAACATGATAATTAAAACAAACTGATATTCACCTCAAACAAGGCATATTGCCACCGACACGTAAGCGCTTACTGTGATTTAGGGGGCATATTTATAGGGCACCCTAAGTGGGGAGTTGTGCAGCGAGATGTTTGTCCACATTACATATTTATACATGTTGGTACAGTCAATGGAAACAGGAAACAGGGATAGGAATACCAAATACTAGCAGTTAGAGAAAAACAGCTATTAGAGTAGAAAGCCTTCCGACATCTGGGGAATTCTACAGTGAAGGGGTGTGATTGTGCTGATTGTCGGGTTTTTAGGGAGGTATTTACGTTGAGGGAGCACCAGTGCATCAAGTTTATCGGATCACATTCCATTCAAGTCATTGTAAAACAAGCACAGGGATGCAACATGGCAGTGATGGGACAGGGGTTGGAGCTTGGTGAATAGTGAGGGACCTATTAGATTAGAAACTCTTTTTTTTACTTTGTAGAGGCAGAGACTAGTGATTGATGCATGAGCCCAGATGGGGCAACAATACTCCATGCATGGGCGAATGGTGGCTTTGTAGAGATATAGGATACTGGCTGGTGTGAGAAGTTTTCTAGCACGGTAGAGAGAGCCCTACTTTTCTTTGTAGATGAATTGGAAGTGTTTCTATTTATTTGTTCCAATTCATGTTACCTGTGAATGTTAGGCAGAAGAGTTTGAATGTTGGACTCTTGGGTAGGGGGCTATTAGCCACGGCAATCGGTGGTTGAAAAAGGTTTCTTATAATTGCTAAAGGAACTGAGCTTTGTCTTAGAAGCATTAATGTCCCTATTCCACTACAGACTGGAGGTCATTTTCTAAGGATTCAGCCATTGTCTTGGATATGTGTGCGATCGTTTTGCTCACATGTCGAGAATAGAGCGTGGTTTAATCAGCAAATATTCCTATCTTGGACATAATTGCATCAGGAATAATAAGGTTCCAAGAATCAACCTCTAAGGCACACATTTGTTTTTATTTCCACAACAAATAATTATATATTATTTATTTCATTTTTATTACTATTTTGTAATAATTATTTATTTTTAGGTTTAACTTCATGCACATTTTTTTTTTTTTTCAAACTACCTTTATGATATTGGTGATGAGGTTCTTGACATTATTAGGTCTTTTCTTTCTGATCGAAGCTTGCAAGTAGCTCTGGATGGTATATTCTAATTCTAATTGCAATTCTCTTTTTCAATGCTGATGTTCCTCAGAGCTCTATTCTAGGCCCAACAATGTTTCTTATCTATATCAATGATCTTCCAGAGAATATTATTCAGAAGATGAACTATACTGGTGATACCACTTTCTATTCTAGCGTTGCTTCTTGCCAATCTCCCTGGGAATGCAGCTGATCTAGAAGTTGACCTGGGTTCGGTTGTGGATTGGGGTACGAAGTGGCTTGTTTTGTTTAATCCAGTTAAGACTCAGCTCGTGTCTTTCAAACGTACGTGTGCCCTTTTTTTCTTCTTGAAAATTTCATGGATGGTTCTATTCGTGAGGATAAATCGATTCTGAAACTTCTTGGTCTTTCTTTCTCATCCAATCTTTCTTGGAGTTCATACATTTCATCCATTGCTCTTTCTGCTTCTTGTAAAGTCGGTTCTCTCTTTCGCTCCAAACACTTTCCCACACCTGAGGCTATTGTCTATCTCTGCAAATCTACTATCAGACCATGTATGGAGTATTGTTATCATATTTGGGCTGGGGAATCTTTGTCCTATTTGAGAGTTCTTGATAAGGTTCAGAAATGTATCTATACCTCCTCTCTCTCACAGACGTGATGTTGCTAGTCTCTGTCTTTTCTATAAATACTATTATGGCATGTGTGCTTCAGAATTGTCTGATCTATTCCTGCTTCCTTTTTCTAGCTCGTTTGACTCGTTGGTCTAGTGGTCTTCATCAATTCGCTGTTTTGATACCTCATTGTGATAAGCTTCCTATTCCAGTCGCTTCTTTCCAAGAACTAAAATCTTATTGAATTATCTTCCTGCTGGTTGTTTTCCTCCTACCTATAGCCATGTTTTTTTGTCAATAGGCATCTCCTGTCTTTCGTTCTTGTTAGTTCCTTACATAAAGTGACTTCAGTCCTTGTCTGGAGCGATTTCCATTAAAAAAAACAATTTATTTTTCTTTAACTACATATTGGAGTTAAAAACAATTTAATTTTTAATATATATTAGAATTTGAGCCCATAGGGCCATTAATTCTAGTTAATAAAAATTAATTACTACGTTACGTTTTGAGGGTTGAAAGAAATTAGGAAGCATTTAAACTGTCACATAGAAAGTAATTTCTGACCAAATTATTAACTGAGTTATAGTTCTATAACAAGAACTATTGAAGTAATGTATGGCAATTTGCATATTTCTTTTTCACACCAAACAAACATGCTATTTTCTTGACAGAAATATATAGTATATATATATACATCATATTGAGCACCAAACGAGTAAAATACAACAAGATCTCCCCCATAAAGGGTATATTTTATGCTTATTTTCGCTTTAAATATATATAACCCCCATAACATTATATTTAAGTCCTTTTAGATTATTTTTGATTCTTGCTTTTGTGCCTTTGAATGAATGTACAAATAGAAAATAATTGTTGCAAATTATCCATTCAGAAATCATGGAAATATTACTTGTGTAGAATCGTGCATCGGACGTATTATACAGAGAAACGTACTATATGAAGAGACGTATTAAGAAATTCATCTGCAGTATTAACATGCACCTGACTCAACTACAAAGAAGAAGTCTGCCTAAATGTTTCAATCGCAACCGACCTTCTATTGAGAAGGATCAATTATAAGGATTTACCCAAGTTAAAACCCGGATGTTCAAATCCTATCAGATCTATTGTGTTCAATTACATACTTATGCTATTGATAAAGGTATGACTCAAAATCCCCCCTCTCCAACTATGAGTAAAATAGACACGTGTTCAACTGACCGTATACAATTAATTGCTGACAATAGGTATTGTGTTTCGGCATTAAATGACTCAAAAGAAGTTTATGTGCCGTAAAACTGACAGACTAAAGTGGAATTGATCAAACTAACAAATACAGTAAGAGAGAAAAAGCGAGCGGCTCTTACCTATTCGGGTTTAAGAACCCATATTAATACGTGTTTTCACCCCACTATCACTCATCGACTAATTACTTATCAATTATTTTCTCCTTCCATGAATAGGTAATTCTTCATTTGGTTCTCCTTTATTTTTTCCTTTCTCAGGTTTTGTCTGATTTAGCATTTTATCCCTGCCAGACAGTGTTCAACGGGTCGTATACAATTAATTGTTGACAATAGGTATTGTGTTTGTTATTAAATGACTCAAAAAAGGTAGATATGCCGTAAAATTGATCAAAACCAAAACAAAAAAACAGAATATACTTTATATAGTGGGTTTCACCGTGGTCGATCGAATACGCTTTAGGAATTAAAATATTTGATGTTACATTTTTACGGTTTTGTAGCAACTACGTGTTAGGGTTTATTTCTAAATAACCCCAATCTGTGAAAAACATTTTTGTATGTATAGCAACGCACGTGTTGTTTTTATCGTGGATAACACATGGTGGTTGTAAAAAAGATCGATAATAATCGAGAAACAGTTGGATGTACATATATATCTGTTTCTCTGTCTCCTTCCATATATATATATATATATATATATAGTCTTGGAAGTTTCTCAACCATTAAAACTATATAAAAAAAAACAAAAAAAAACAAAAAAACTTATAGTCTCAAGTCTTTCGGTGGAAAATCACTAGAGAGAGAGAGAGAGATTTCGTCTTTTAAAGACTCATCAGAGTGGCAATAGGTCCATCCAACTTGTTTGTTTAACACTTTTTATAACAGTATTCTAGGTATGTTCGCTTACATAGGCATAAATATACCTTAGTTCTCTTCCTTTCACCGTGGTTGTAGGGTTGGTCGCATGACTTTAGGAGTTCAAGCAGAAGTTATGTTGAATTGCGTCTGGGAGTTCGAATCGTGTGATCGGTAGGACAATCATCCTCTACACTGATGATTGCCGAACAAGGATGAAACACATGTGTATGTGGATGAGAATTTTAAAATATTCATCATGATATTGTTTATAGGCTCTTTACTACTAAGATGGCCTCTTTTAGAGAATTATAATTTGACTGTTAAATTTAATGCGTAATGTGAAGTTCCATAGGTATCACAAACGCTTTCGATTCTTTGTCGAATCATCCTCAGGTTTCAAAAGCAAATGAAAGCTGGAGAAAGAAGAGAATTTTTAAAAAGACAGCGGAGAAACGCGCACATAAAAGAACGTTTTCACATTGTTCTAGGAAAGACATTAAAAATTTAAATTCAGCAACGCCGGAGTAGCATCACATAATAAAATAGTATTACACCAAGCATGTAAAAATGTTGTTACTGGTTTTATACGTGATGTTATTAATTGTAGGTGTGTTTATATGTAGATTGCTTAAATTTCTCTCTCTCTCTCTCTTTATATATATATATATATATATATATATATATATAGCTATTCTCAAAGAGACAGCTTGTCAAGGACAATCGTAAGAAGGATACACGAAACATGATACATAAAGTGATGAAGACCACAGACGTAACTACTACAGGAAAAGCTACGTTAATTATCCCAACATCATCGATAAATTACATGAATTGTCAGGGTAAATAAATAGAGAGAGATATACAATGAACAATAAAGATTATTCATATCTGAGTCGAGTCGTTCTGGGAGTCTTGTCTGACTGTGACCAGGTATCTGACTGCATACGGCGTCAAGCTTTGTGATAGTCATGTTGAGATGGCCAGATGATTGGAGCCGCGTCCAATCCTTTAGACATTCAAGCAAAAAAAGGACTAAATCCGGTTTTCTAAATTAACACCTGGTGAAATTTGATATATCTTAATACGTATTTCAAGTCGCTACTCATGTAGGCTGATGACTTAACAATTATCTGATGACGCCATTCTTCTATTTGGCTCCTTTTTTCTTTTTGCCCTTCTCACGTTTTGCATGATTTTTTTAACTCTACCAGACAGTGTGTCCTTGAACGAGTACAAGTACAACCAAACGAAAAATAACTGTTTTAATATTTTAAATCTCATTGACATACTCGAAATTCAATATATAGCATTTCTTACATTTCCAGTTTATTTTCAGGTTATACAATGGATGTTATAGTATCGACTGGATTTGGAATTAATGTAGATTCACAGGAAGACCCTGACAGCCCAGTTGTTAAAAATGCCCGAGAGATTTTTGCGGGTAACTTTTTTAAATCTCTGCAAGGATTGGCAAGTAAGTAAATTTAAAAAATAAACAATTATCAAAGGGAAAATTTACAAATAAAACGAACGATACCTTATGTTGATGATTGCTCTGTTGTGCTCTCATTTAAACTTCAATGTTTCGTTTTGATAAGAAAATTGAGATGAACTTAAATTAATCTTAGATCAAAATTATTCATAAAACAATGGCCGCTTGCTTTTATGATGAATATTTGTACATGGTGAAAAATTCATTTTGTTGTCTGTCTTAAAATCAAAATGATTGATTGTTTCTGTTTTCAATCAGCACCATTTTTATGATACATACTGTAATATATTGAGAAAATTCCTGAAGTCAGGTATTAAGAGAACACACGTGTTGTTCAAACGTAGATTTTAAAAGCTGCATGTTCGCACAACTAAATGATATAGTGAAGTAGTTATCAACGGGTAAAGACACTTTCTTGTTTCCCGTGTGATGTCACTGAGGAGTTCTTATAGTAAAGAAATATAACTTATAACCGAAATAACTTATCTGACTATAAAAGAGAGATAACGTATAACTGCTTAGAGACTCAACTCATTATGCATAAAATGACCAAATTTAATTCCTCATATCTTTCTTTAAATTTCAGTTATCTTTCCGACAATTGCCAAAATTTTGAACAACTTCAAACCTGTCTCTGCATTTGGAAATATGAGCTATTTTATTGATTTTTGCAAGGAACTTGTTGAAGAAAGAAAAAAGGAGAAAAACACGGTAAGTCTTGCAACAGCTTTTTAGAAATGAACTAAAAATAAGTTCAAAAGTTATTTTGTTAGGAAATGGTAATTTTTCTTCTCTCTTCCCATATTTTGAAGATCTAGTAAAAATTGAAAGTTTAATAAATGATAAGTGACATCTTTTTATATAAAAATATGCAATGTTTCAATTGAGACATTAAAATTGTAGAAATGGTGTTACAGTGGCAGCAAATGTGGCATTAAAATGGCTATAATTACCTCCCCTTTCAATATAAATCTTTAATGTACATCTAATTATATATATATATATATATATATATATATATATATATATATATATATATATATATATATATATATAAACATTCAATGAATTAAAACATTACAATTGTTCCAAGAATTAGAACATCAAGTTCAGTATGGCGTACGATCGTTTCCAAAATATTTTGGAAATACTTTATTTTATTTTATTTTATAAATCAATAAAGCTAATCAAAAACGTCTTCATCAGCGCCTTTAGCAACACGTCTTACAGAAAGTCAGAGAAAAAAATAAAAAGCTCGTTGTAGAGAAACATCCACTGACAGAAAGTGACTGGTTGATATGTTAGTAGCATAGAAGGGGAAAGAACACAATGGTACCTATAAACCAAAACACTGGTACATACAGAAGAAATAATCCAATATTTTCCATGGATTTACAAATTCTTTTACAAAGATACAAATTCTTTTACAAAGATACAAATTCTTTTGTCAGAGGGCTAGTGGAAGATAAAATAACAAAACAGGAATATAATTTGAGATTAAATAACCAATCAGAAAAATTAGCAAAGAAAAATAGAAGAGATTTTACTTGGTTTAACCATCCTTTTTTATTCAATGTACAAATATACCTAGAGAATTAAAAAAATTAATTGAGAACTTTTTAAAATCTATAATTAATAAAAAATACTAACACATCACTCAATATATCCCAGGCCTGACGCATAGATAACGCTACCAATAATAAAAAATCCGCATGATAAAGTACTAGCCTTCAAATGGCACGTGTCATAAGTTCAAAAGTTATGTTTTTAGGAAATGGCCATTTTCTTCTCTCTTCTCATATTTTGAAGATTTTAATAAAAAAATTAGTAATAATCAAAAGTTTAATAAATGATAAATGACATTTTTAACATAAAAAGATGAAATATCTCGATTAGGAAATAAAAATTGTAGAAATTGTGTTACAATGGCAGCAAATGTGACAGTAAAACTGTCCTAATTACCTCCCCTTTTATATAACTCTTTAATGTACATCTAACCATACACACATATAGATATGTATGTAATTAGGTGTTATAGAAGATATAACAAGAGTGCTCAATTGTGCAAGAGCATATATATTTTTTTATAGACATTATACATTATTATGATCATCCATCGGTACCTTCGATTTCACGGAAACACTGGAAACTCAACGTTTGTAAAAGTAAAGGAGAACTTTAATAGAACACTCAAATATCTATGTATCTCATATAGAGATCAACGGGCCCCTTAATGTTTAAGAACTTCGACTGAAGTAAAATGAAACAAGAAGTAATATATATATATCAAATAAACATATTTATTTGATTATTCACAAGTTCATCACAAATAAAGAAACAGCAGTGTATGTGAAAATGCTAGAGCAAACAATTAGATAGAGGAGTATTAAAACTAAATAAAACCGTCAAATGTTAGATTCACCTTAAAGATACCAAGTGTGACCGGTTCATCATCCACTGTAATGATAGTGTGACTCACAAGCGGAATTATCCATCCGGTGAGTAAAAATAGTTTAAGTTAACTAAGTTAGGTACCGATGAATGATAATATAAGCCATTATATATATATATATATATATATATATATATATATATATATATATATATATATATATGTGTGTGTGTGTGTTTTTGAAGGTTTACATTTCATTCATGAAATCATTCATCACCACAAAAGACTTTTTTTCCTTTCAAAGTTTATTTATTTATCAGATTTTTAAAATTGAAAAATCTGATGAATAAATAAACTTTGAAAGGAAGTCTTTTATTGTGATGAATGAAATGTTTTGGTAAACCTTCAAAAAACACACATATAAATGCTCTGTATCCTGTAACTGAGTATCATCGAGCTTATTTTTATTGGGCTAATCCCGGTATTCACTGAATAAACTATCTTCTAAGTGGAAAATCTAAATCTCTATTTCTCTCCCTCTCTCTCTCTCTCTCTCTCTCTCTCTCTCTCTCTCTCTCTATATATATATATATATATATATATATATATATATATATATATATATATATAATAAGGAGAGGTAGTTTGCTTGAATCATTGTGTGTAATAAGTATATAGAGGAGTATCAGAAGGCTATCACAATGCAAGAAATGTCGGCGTTGAGAAGTAAGACAAAAACAAGTTATTTTTTATATATATATTTAAAAAAAAAATTATATAGGAAATCTTACTTGATTAGGCAAGACTTCAACACTGTAATGTAATGTGTGTGACCGTGTTCCATAATATATTTCGAGGAAGAAATCTTTATCAATTGGTAGGTGTTTCAAATCTATAAAAACACGTGCAGAATGGTAATATAGTTATATGCTTATAACAGTCATATGCACATATATATGCTTAGATCTGTTGCAATTAATGTTGGATGCTCAACTTATTTTTCAGTAAATCTTTCACTTATTGTTACTACTACTACTACTACTACTACTACTACTACTACTAATAATAATAATATATATATATATATATATATATATAGATAGATTAACTTAAGGTCTTTGACACGCATATAGCCGTTAAATTTCCCTTTTTTTTATATATATTTCCCCTTTTTTTCTCTTTCTTTTTTGATCATTTCGTCTTCTCTAACTTTTCCAATCTGGCTTGATAATTCAGTATTTCTTTGAGGGGATTTGACCGAGTTTTGTAAGGGTGGCCGGTCGTTCAAATTAAGTGTATGTTTGACATATATATATATATATGTATACGTGTATGCTTGTGTGTGGGTGGTGATGTGTGTATGTATGTACATAGAATGTGTACGTTTTTATGCTTGCCTATATATGCGTGTGAATAAGATGGTGTCAGAATTTAGGCCTGTTTCTTCAATCACAATATTTATCGCTAGTCAGTATGTGTCATAAAACAATGATGAGAATTAATACTGTTAATCTTTGACACGACCCGATTCATTTGAAAAACAGGACCTCTCCTCCCCCCTCCCCTTCGGTATCTGTAGTAAATTAAGTAATTCCCCCTCCCAAGTTAGATAAGAGATGCTTCAATTTCCCCCTCTCTCTAAATATGCATTGAATGGGTTGTTACCACCTCTCTCTCCAATTATATTTGAATTGTCGAGTGTGAATTTAACTATTTTCTTTCACTTTCAATAATATATTCGTCTGGATCGGATGCTTGAAAAAACCACAAGGTTGAAATAAATTATTGCATCGATGATTATGTAATTTCGTGTTATTATACTTCATTTTAGTCTTGCTCTGTTTATCACATTGAGCTCTCACACCCGGATCTCCTCCTGGAATTATTCCATTATAACACACACATATATATATATATATATATATATATATATATATATATATATATATATATATATATATATTAAAGAAAGAAAGATGAATATAAAAAATTGTACAAAATTACATAAAGTTACATAAATTAATACAAATTTTATTACATCGAAAGCAGTATTGTGAAGTGATTTTGGAAGATGAAAGGGACGTTATGGTGTAGATAGTTAATAGTAAAAGTAACAGTTTGTAGAATTGAAGAAAGTTTTTTAACAATTTACAAGTAAAAGGTGGAGGGTTCAAATTGTAAATTGTTAAAAAACTTTCTTCAATTCTACAAACTGTTACTTTTACTATTAACTATCTACACCATAACGTCCCTTTCATCTTCCAAAATCACTTTGCAATACTGCTAATTTTTTACTTCCTGGCCTTTTATTTCTTTATCCCCAACCTTTTTTTTGTTTTTTTATTCTTCAATTTTTCAAAGTGAAATGGAACTAGGTAATATTTAATTGTTATAAATACCATATTACCAGATTTTATCCTCTGACGAGAAGAGTTTTATCTTTGAAAAACCATGGTTTAAGGATTAATGTAACTCCTTGCATCTAAACTTTCGATGTAATAAAATTTGTATTAAATTATGTAACTTCATGTAATTTTGTACAATTTTTTATATTCTTCTTTCTTTTTTTAAAACGTATTGAGCTTTATTTTATCGAGATAGATCACTCTACGATATTTGACTTATCGTTAATTCTATTATCATTAGTATATATATATATATATATATATATATATATATATATATATATATATATATAATGGAGAGGGGATTTCTTTTTTATTCATAATTTGTCATTTTAAATCGCAGGGCCGTAAAGATCTGCTGCAATTGATGTTGGATGCTCAACTTGAAGGCCATGAAAATATGGACAAGGAAACCGAACAAGGACTCAAACTGGAAAATATTACCGACTGGAGACTAAAAAGAGGTATAAGCAATTTGGTTATAAAAAATAGCTAACTGGCGAGGTGACCTGGTATTATCTGGGTTTAAA
>OY744522.1:206451013-206456013 GCA_963556195.1 Sepiola atlantica
ATCATTAATATATTTAATCTACATTTTGAATATATATCCATTCTTCTAAAAGTAATAATTAAAAGAATTATATTTGGATGTTGGAAAACTAATTTCATTTTACACCACTATGAATCAAATGTCAACCAACTAAGGAAGAACCAATACTAAATTGTAGTATACTCTGGAACAAATTGATTTGGCGTTGCAATCTGATTAATGGAATTTTCCTTTTCTCGAGAGTTAGATTCAACATGCCATGCTTTAAGATGGTCAAAATATGAAAGTCTATCAGATATTTTGAAAATAGATCAAGTCGATCTTTAATATAATAGAAATTAATTGGATTTTTCAAAAAGAAAAAATATTCTAAATCAATTGTGGTAGATTCCAAAACTTGAATGAATAAATATTAAAAAGTCATCAAATTTATATTTGTTATTATCAAACAATATATTGGTGATTATAAACATTGGAAAGGTATTTAACAATATTTACAATAGATAAAATCTTTTGAAAACATTTTCTTTTTATTTGCTACTAGCGGAACCCGTCGCCCTACGTTACGCGGGAGAAAGTACTACCTATTGAATAAAAAAGAAACCGCCTATTGTTCTTCTCCCCCCTCTACAGTGTTGGTGAATGTTTTAAATTTTAAAAAAAGAAAAGAAAATGGTTTAGAGCAGAATGGGATCGAACGCTGATACTGGCGATGATGAAACATCCATTCTTAACCATTGCGCCACAGTTACTACTTGAAAAATACATGTGAAAATATGCGACTTAATGTAAGCTTGTTTACTGGCAGCTTCTGGCAGCGAAAAGTAAAGTTCAACAATGACACGGTTTATGTCATTTATTTGGGAAGGTATATGATTTTGAAAATATAAATGTGTCGGGGTCTAACAGCATCTTGGCGGCTATTGAATTAAGTAGGAAGTCGATTTAATGAAGGAATTGTAGCCGCCATATTTGAAGAATAAATGTTGCAGGAACTGTGTTCGTTAATGTCATTCGCTTAATTCCGGAATGAATGTAAATGTGGAAATCATAGTTAGAAATAGGAAAAACGTAATCTGATATTCGCGGAATATCATCGGATTCAACGGGAGCGGTCATTATTTGTTTGTGTATTTTTTTATATTATGTAGTAAATTAATACCAGGCAAATAATAAATAAGGACGGACTGTTTTGTGAAAAGTAAACTGTGTTTATTACTTCCCGGTGTCGATGAGTGTAGTCACAGTACACAATTGTTAGGAGGGAAAAGTCTTTGCTACCACGTATATGGTGTTAGTTTTTCGGAGAGACGTTGATGGTGGGCCAAATGTAATATTGAGTGTTATGTTGGAAAAAATAATAACAACTTTACTAAAACACGCTCGAGTGAATAAGTGTAGTATAGCGGTGAGTTTAGTAGCCTGTTTAGTATATGGTTATTTTCCTATACTCCGAGAAGGTACAGGGGAAAAAAACGTCTCTACTTTATATATTAGATATTATATGTCAAAACTTGCTAAATAAAAATGGTACTCAATTTTCTTCACCAAACTGACACGTCTACTTTAAACCTTTGCTTCAGATTTATTGGAGTGATGTCATGCTCTCTGGGAAGTTGTTTCCATGGAGGATTTCTCTTAAGCTGTCCATCTCTGCTGATATATATATATATATATATATATATATATATATATATATATATATATCTGCTGATATATATTGGTGGTAATGACGGAATGAGAACAAGTTAACCCCGTGGATTTAATAATTCTGTACAAATTCCTGAGTTCGACAAGATTCACCCGAAGAAGGTCAGCGGTTATATCGGCCGAATATGTTGTGAGAATAACATACAAGATGAGAACAGTAGTCCGAATAATTCAAATAATACAAATTATCAATCTTCATCTAAAAAATTTCGAAACTCAAGATAAGAAGAAAATCTAATTGAAGATTTAATGAAAAATGTACTGAAAAAACCCCAAAGAACATAATACACTTTGCGGTCTTAAAAATATGGGAAGTAATTGTTAGTAATGCACAAAGAACTCTCCTATTTTAACTCTTAAGCTGCAAAAGTATCAGAATTTAGTCAATGATTCCAGAAATATATGAGCATGTCTATATTTTCCAACAGGAAGGTGCCAACTGCTATGCTTCAAGATGGTCAAAATATGAAAGAGTATCAGATATTTTGAAAATGGATCAAGTCAACCTAAGACTTTGATATAATAGAAAAATGCTAGATTATTCAAATTAAAAAATATTCTAAATCAATTATGGGAGATTCTAAAATTTGAATGGACAAATATTAAAAAGTCATCAAATTTATATTTGTTATTACAAAACAATATATTGGTGATTATAAACATTGAAAAGATATTTAACAATTTATACAATAAATGAGTCTTTTGAAAATATTGTTTTTACTTTGCTATATTATATGTCAAAACTTGCTGAATAAAAATGGTGTTCAATTTTCTTGTCCAAACTGACATGCCTACCTCAGAGATTAAAAAATCAGTCTCTATTTTCCATTCCTTATATATTTTTTCAAAGGCGATTGTTTATTTTTAATTTTAATCTTCCTTATTACTTGAGGTGAGAAATAATTGTTATCACAATAAAGTAAATATTTGTTTTATTTTGGCAACGTGACCCAATATTGCCTGAAACATTGCCTAAAGCTTGAATATTGCCTAAAGCTTGAATATTGATTTTATATCGCAATCTGATATCGCAATCTGAATTTGCTTCTCCCCAAGAGGTAGAATCAGCATCTTCTGTGCATGAAAATTCCATCCATTTGTGAGAGGTATCCATGACTACAGATATTGCATGTACAATTGATGATTTTTATGATACGATGGTGTCACTCCCGTTTCTTTTGTGCTTTCTACATTGTTCTATTGACATATCTGTGATAAGCCAAGTTGTTCTCCTATGTTAACAGTCCACCTCAGATTAACTGCAGTCAATAAAGGCAGCGTTCAGTAGAGTTTTCCCAGGTAACAACAGAGTCCATTGGTCAATGCTAATAAACAACACGAGGTCTTGTTTACAGACATCCTTAAATCGAAGCTGTGAGCGGCTATTTTTCTTCTTTCAGTTTACAATTCTGCAGGGAAAATATCGTTCAGAATTTGTCTGTCTTCCATCCTCAATCAGCGCAGAAGAGAGTACATGATTGAAAGCTGTAATATTTGAAGAACTGAGGTCTGAGTAATGTTGTCTCTCCATGTGATGTCCAGTATGTGTCTCAGACAGCGCAAGTGGATGCTCTTTGGCCTTTTTTTGCTGCCATAAAAATATGTTAATGACCCAGACCTTGTATACCTGTACTTTTGTGCAAATTGACGTCTGGAAAACTTAGTCTCTCCATGTAACGGCCAGTATGTGTCCGAGTGCAAGAATCTCTTTGACCCATTCTCTTGTGGGGTTAATAGAGTCCAAACTTTTTTGCTGCCATGAAAGAGTGCGTTAATAACCAACGCCCTATACTCCTCTATTTCTTTGCAAACTGAAAGTTTGACATTATCCCAAACTCTAGCCGTAACTTTTCCAAAGTTAGAGGCCACCTTACTAATGCGGCTGGATAGTTCAACATATAGTGACAGGTTGTTTGTGATGGTGGGCTCTAGATATGTAAATTCGTTTACCTTTTCTTGTGTATAATTGTCGATGGCAATTATGCAAGGTGTTTCAGGTCCATGAAACATTATCTTTCTTGTATAATTTGGATTATTAGGACTACTGTTCTTAAGTGTTATTATCACAATGTTTCGGCCGCTGTAACCTCCGGCCTTCTTCAGGAGTATCTTTTTGAACTCGAGAATATTTCTGTCGAACTCGGGAAGAATTGCGAATTACTGAAGACTTCTCTCAGTAATGGCCGACGGAACGAGAACATGCTACCCCATGGATTAAATAAAGGATTCCGTTCGAAATTCTGTTCAGATTCCCGAATTCGACAGTTAAAAAAAATACATCTGAAGAAGGCTGGAGATTACAGCGGCCTAAACGTTGTGATAAAACATATTATCTTTCTTTTCTTCAGATTGTATCCTTTGTTTTGGTCTTCAATCATGAAAGATTGAAGAGTTTGCTATCAGTCCTTGTCTGTAGGTAGAACTTCTTTTCTTCTGAAGGATTATTGTAAGAGGGGGGACCATATCAAAAACAAGTTTGGCATAAGTACACAGCCTTGCTTGATACCACATGAAGTTTTAAATGAACTGGGTGTTACCTTGAAAACGAATTGTCTAATTTTGATTTATGCAAATTAATTACAATTTACATCCTGGTTGATATTTCAATTTTTTTATAGGAATCTCCAAATTATGACAATGTGCAAAAACTGACCTATCTTGATATGTGTCTGAAAGAGACGCTGCGATTGTATCCAATTGGTCTTGCGTAAGTTCTGTTAATTTTGATTAATATAATAAATATTTGTACAAGAACCTGTATTTATATATTCATACCTTCGTACCTTCGTTTTGTGTCACATTATCAGTAATGCAATTCGATAGATATTTCATTTTGAAAAACGAAAAACACAAAATCCTGTGGGATATGGAGGTGCAAACAGATAAACTCATACAAGCAAGGAGACCGAATGTCATAATTATCGACAAGAAGGAAAAAGTTCTGCCAAACTACAGGGTGAAAATCAAGGGGACAGAAAAACGAAGCAAATACATGAAACTCGGAAGAGAATTGAAGGGTATATAGAGTATGAAGAAAGTCAATATAATACCAACAATCGTAGGAGCACTAGGAACAATCCCGAAAACCTGGAAAAAAGTCTGGGAAACATTGGAATCAAAGGGAAGACTGGGTCCATACAACAGATATCAATGATGAATACAGCTGAAATCTTAAGGACAATCCTTGAATGCGGAAACCAACCAACATAAGCTACGAATGTTAACCAGTCAAATAGAAATTGCAATAGGAAGAAAATAAAAACACGGAAAGAACACCACGACATGAAACCAAGGTACAGAAAATGCGAGAA